>PVIJ01005352.1:0-31068 GCA_004024925.1 Scalopus aquaticus
TCAGGTCTTACATCCAGGTCCTTTATCCATTTTGAGTTGACTTTTGTGCAGGGTGTGAGGTCGTAGTCTAGTTTCATTTTTTTGCATGTGGCTGTCCAGTTTTCCCAGCACCATTTATTAAATAGACTGTCCTTGTTCCACTGCATTTTCTTTGCTCCTTTGTCAAAGATTAGCTGTTCATAGATATGTGGCTTTAATTGTAATTTAGGTTTTGATGACCAGTATAAGTAGGATCAGAATTAGGTTTAGAAACTTCTGTCACAAGTTTCCTACTTCAGTCCTCAGTTTCCTCCTCTATAAAGTGACAATAGTAAAACCTATCATGCCCAGAACGTTGGCTATTTGGTAAGAGTAAAAAAGTGAAAAAAATACATTAACATGAGATAAAGTACACTATCATCTACAAATCGTTGTAACAAGAAAATGCTATATTTTTGAGGGAAATTGAAAGTAAGCAGTAATTTTGAAAGGTGACATCATCTCTGCTCCTCTCTATTTCACCAGGAGAATGCCATTCTGCAGTCATTGAAGCAGTAGAAGATTTGGATTTGTCTCGAGTTCTTCCCTTAGGACGTCAGCATGGTGTCTTAAATAGTCTTGAAATAGTATTGAAGAATATTAGTCATCTGATCAGTGCTTACTTACCAAAGATTTTACAGATACTGCTCTGCATGACAGCAACTGTGTCACAGATCCTCGATCAAAGAGAAAAGGTGAGTGATTCATTGTAGATGCTCTTTTCTTGGACTAATAGGAGTCTATTGTACTTGGAAGTTTATTGGGTCCTGCACATATAACAAACATCCTTTCCAGGTTAAATCTTTCTTAAAAGAGCCTTGGAAAGTATCTCTTTAATACAGCCTTCTATGTATTGAGAATCCTCATTGTAAGTATCTGTGTATAGCTAGAACACATAAATTATATCAAATGTATATTTTAAAAGGAGGCAAAGTGGTAGGGGATACATTAGTTCTGTTTACAGTCTCAGAAACCAGTCAGTGATGACTGAGCTGGTGCATTAGGTTTTAATTTTGAGTCTACAGGTGTGGGACATCTTCCAGCTCTCATTTATCCAGAATGATTGGAGAAGGACTAGGCCACTGCTACCACCATCCTTGTTATTTTGAGATGGGGTTATCCAAAGTGATTTTTTTTTTAAAGATTTATTTATTTATGCATTCTAGCTGGGGTGTAGGCCAGAGGTGTGGGGTGGTGAGAGGATTCACCAGACACAGAGTGGGGAGCAAAACTGAAGTACACTGCTGAGCGGAGCAGTGGGCAAGGCAGGAAAGGCCTACTGCGCCATGTGGGAATCTCCCTGGCTGGGAATCGAACTCATGCTGCAGTGGCTCTATATAGCTTCATAGTGCTGCGCTTAACCGATTGCGCCACCAGGGAGGCCAGTCCAAAGTTACTTTAAAACTAAATGCTAGCCTACTGTAAGTGCAGAATCTTGAA
The DNA here is from genome assembly GCA_004024925.1 of Scalopus aquaticus. NCBI lineage: Eukaryota > Metazoa > Chordata > Mammalia > Eulipotyphla > Talpidae > Scalopus > Scalopus aquaticus. The sequence continues at coordinate 1,459 of PVIJ01005352.1, forward strand.
TAAAGACAAACAAGATTGGGTAAGACAATATTAACCATGAAGCTTCATGACTTGATGTTTAATAAAAAAAAGTCTGAATTGTATCCAAGATGGTTTATGTCTGTCCGTTTGAAACAGATCTGTGAACGGAAGTATACTTTTTGGGGTTAAGGAAACTTAATGTCTTTATGGACTGAAGTCCTTCGTAGAGAAAATGGAACTTGAAGTGAAGATCCAGACTCAGACATGCTGTTGGGTCTCAGTTATTGAGGAATGGACAGAGTTTTATTTTATTTTATTTTTTTGTGGAAAGACACTTTAATACAATGAGAAAAGACAGAGAAGACCAAGAAAATATTTTTTAAGTCAAGCACCCAATGTTATCCAACTCCTCATGGGTAAAAGTCCACCCAAACGGGATTGGCCCAAAGCAAGTCTCGATAGCCTGCCACAAGTCTAGAACAGCTTTTGGCAGGGACCCACACACAAGGGTCAGAAACAGTCAGACAATTCTGGGAGGAAACAAAATACCTTTTGACAGGGACCCATACAAAAGGGTCAGAAACAGTCAGACAATTCTGAGAGGAACAGAACAAAATCAAAACCAAAATCAACATAGCTATCGTTAACTTCCCCATGGGTTTCTCACCAACATCTCTTTCAATCAGTCCAGACCAGTGCAGCTTCTTTACAAGTCTCCCTGCTCCTTGGGCCTCTTCTGGCTCCCCATCCTTCTTTCGTCTCCTGTTTTCTGTCTGTGTGTTCTGTCTCCTCTGTGTGTGTCCTCTGTGTGTCTTCTCCGGCTTCTTATATCCTGCTCAGTTCTGCCCTACCTTGGGTGGGACAGGGAACCTGGGGCATACCCTTTTTCCTGGGGACCACCCTGTTACAATCCCCCCTTTTAATTTTTATTCCACCATATCCATGGTGGCACAGATTTCAGCGTATAGTCTTAGAAGATAGTCTTTTCTCAGGGTTTCAGTCCATGTCAAAAGAAGAAAACATCTAGAGGCATTAGCCAAAAAAAGCAGCAAATATATCAAAATTATGGAGAAGAAATTAAATTTGTTCAACTTATGTAAAAACAAGTTTTCTCCACCTTGATCCCAATTTTATCCAATAGTACAGCAAAATGTTGCTAACTGAATCTACTGTCAGACAATTTTCCTATTTTTGCGCAGAATCACAGGGCAGCAAGTTTAGCTGGCTATGTTGGAATACTCCTAAGATCAGAGGGAGCTCTTGACATCCGGTCCACACAGGCTTCAGGAACAAAGTTAGTCTCACCAGACTCCACCTGGGGTTTCCTCTTGCCGAGGTTACCAGGGTTTTTTTCTTTTTCCGGGTTGTCCAGTTCTGCCGATGGAGGCAAGCTTCCTTACCTCCTTTGGAGGTCTCTAGAATCCTACAAACAAAGCAACAGGGTCTCCTCTTCTCGGTTCAGTTCAAATTCAACTTCCTGGAAGAGTTCCAATCAAAGCTGTACGATGAAACACATTTCCAATTTCTTCAGTTGAGACGACAAAATTGCCAAATGAAATTATGCAAAAATAGACTCTACCATAAGTAGTTAAGATCACTACCACCATTGCTAATACTGTGTTGGTATCAAGGGAAGGGAAAATGCAAACATAAGTTAATCCTACTTTAAAAAAAGGCAACAATGCTGCAGATCTGGGTTAGTCAAGACAAGAAAAACTGAGTCAAAGCAAAATTAAACAAAACTTATCAAAAATCTGGTTTATCTCCAACAATTTTTTTGGTCCCTTAGAAATTTCAACTGTTGAAAATTCCATCAGTTGAAATCAGTTGAGATTTTTCTTGAAACAATTTCTTTCAGAAACAATTTCTGCAGATATCAGACCATTTACATATATAATATTGCAAGACAACAATCAAAAATTAACAATTTACATACATACCAGGTACTGAAAGGTTTTGTAAGTTTCAGAAAACCAATGTTAACCTTTTTTTTGTGTGCATGCCAAAGTTTTACCTTTTTTTTTTTCATCTTCTTTTTTTAAAGGCACCATCTAAACCAATTTACAAACTCTAGAGGCTAAGACATTTAGGCACAAGGAAAAGACATACAGACATACAACATATAGACACACAGAGGTCTTAGTTATGCCACGTGGAATATTTTATACAACTGCAGTTTTTCTCCATAGGCTCAGAGAAAAAAAAAAAAAACTTAAATTCCAAAAAAAAATTGTGGAATGTTGCTGGCAGAAATCACAGGTTTCAGTTGACATCCTACAAACCTAAGAATCTCTTTCAGTCAGTCCAGGCCAGTGCAGCTTCTTTACAAGTCTCTCTGCTCCTTGGGCCTCTTCTGGCTTTCCATCCTTCTTCTGTCTCCTCCTGTCTTCTGTCTGTGTGTTCTGTCTCCTCTGTGTGTTGGACAGAGTTTTAATATAACTAAAATTAATTCATTGATTGATAAATCTGCCTGGTGAACTGTCTCAAATATGGTCATGACAACTGAAAACAGCCAGGGTTTTTTGCTACTTCCTTCGGCTGTTTGTATATAAATCTGCACTAGTAATGAAATGATATTCTCTGATTACCAAGATCCAGAGATTTAGAATCAACTTCCATTTTAGCAGGCACTGTTTTTTCCCCCCTCATTCATTCCTTCAACAAATGTTAATTCACCTTCCGCTACTCCATGTATTCACTAAATTAGAGGGAAGTATGACCATGCTGAGGAGCAATATGTCAATGTAAAGAATTTCTTTAAAACAAGACAATGTGATAGGAAGTGACCAGACGAGGGGTGGGTGGGTGCTGATTTACTAGGGTGGTGGGGTTCTTCTCTACGGAGGTGCTGTTTGGACTTATACCTACCCAGCCATTGAAAGAGCGTTTCAGGCAGCGACAATGACCAGACGCGCCACGTGTCTGAAAGGGGGACAGTCTTGGCATACTCTCAGTGCAGACAAACGGTCAAGGAGGCTCAAGCACAAGAAGTAGGAAGAATCACGTAAGATAAGGTCAAGAGGGAAGTTGGGGGCTGTGGTGAGGCACTGGATCTACTTTGAAGTGTACTGGGAAACCTCAGAGAGGTTGAGCAGGGGAGTGATAAGGTCTGTTTGCTGTTTTAAAAAAAAATCACTTTGTGGGGCAAGAGTGGTAGCTGAAAAGAGGCTTTGGAAAATTCTTTCTGTATCTTATATATGAGAGCTTCAAAACCATAGGGAGAATTGTGTGAGAATTTGAGATTATGACTTACAGTGAACGCTAGTGACTCTCTACAGGCAGACATGTGAAGTCATGAAAGATTACAGGTTTTATAAACCCCTCTCTAAGTCCTCTTTTTGGCCAACTTAGAAATTACTCAGTAATAATGACTTACCCCTGAATCAACAATCAGTAACTCAAAGGATCATTTATGCAATTTCACAGTTCATTAGATAGTGAGGTGTTAAGCCTTTCTTTTTTTTTTTTTTTTTATTCTTGGACAAGTCCAAAGAATTCCTTGAAGTGCTGCACAGCATGAATGAATTATTGCACAGTAATATTGCTTAAGTGAGTTAAAGTTCTACATTCATGTGTTTGAATTAAGTTACACATTTACTTTTTTTTGTGTCTTTCATATCCTCCAAGTTATTGACTGACGCTGAAATATATATTGTGAGGATGGTTTTGGTTTGGTGTTGTGGGGGTTTTTGTACATTTAAGGAGATATGTGGATACATATTAGAGGTACATAACCTCAGTCATGTGTGTTTCCTCTGGGAACTCAAGTCTACAATTGCTTACTTCCAGGCTTTTTCTCCAGTTTGTTAAACAGTTATCAAGTAAACTGTGCAACTGGCACTGTATTTGCAGAAGTGAATAGAACACATAGATCCTTAGGAAAAAACAAATTTGCTGATCCTACTTAATAGCAAGGGACCTAATGGGAATGGGGAGAGATTGGGATTGTCAATTTTGATAGTATGTTTGCTAAGGTTAGTTTCTTCTTTGCTCCGTGGAATCATGATAACATTTTTTTCCCCCAAATATCAGTAGTAGGTCTTATTTTTCACCAAAATGATGCAGCTTATAATGAAAACATTGCCAGTAGGAGTGAAGCCGATATACCTATGTCACCTTCTAGTGCTTGCCTGTCATCTCTTGTTTTAACTTGTATGAGATAATTGGTAAGAAATAGATGGTAGAAACTTGGTGGGTACAGGAAATACCAAGATTCCTAAGACTTTGCACAAGTAAATAGCATCCTTTATGTTGTCTTCATAAATTTCAGATTTCCCTGTAGGTAATTTAGGAGATAGAGATATGTTGCCACTTACCTATCCAGAGTCCACAGTGTATCAGTCAGGTGGAAAAACAAGGGGTGTATCTCCCTTCCATTTGATTTTCACGCCTTCTATGCTGGGAGAAATTTCTCTGAGGCTTTTATCTCTCTTCTAAACCTCACGATCCTTTAAGAATCAGTAGAAATTCTGCTTGTTCCATGAACTTTACCCTTCTCACATTTATAAAATTTTTCTCCTATCAAATATTTTTGACATTCTTAGTCTCTCAGATATTTAAGAAATTTTCCTTTAGTAAAATTTTAAGTTGAAGTCTATGGCTACCATGCCTTTTGACCCATTGATAGGGGCTCATTAAACTGTTCTACTCTGAACCAGAAGAAATCTGTTGCGTACTTATGATTTTATAACATGTAGGGAAGATTCCAATGGACGTAGCCATAGCTTTATGAAAGAAGTTTGCTATTAACTCAGATAACCACCCACTCCAGCCTCCAGCCTTTAAACAGACAAACTGTATGATTTTCCAAATAGTATTCTTCTATGACTCTGTATTTTGAGATCTCTTCATGCCTTAATTCCGCTGCTTCATTGTCTTTTACTGCACAAAGTATCCTACTGTATGGAGAGACCATGTTTTCTTTAACTGGTCCCCTAAACTAATTTTACTAAGAATAACAGAAAACTCCTAGTTTTTTGGGCCTCCCTGGTGGCGCAGCAGGTTAAAGCGCTGTGCTGTGGAGCTGTCAGCAGCGGCGACGCGAGTTTGACGCCCGACTGGGGAGATTCCCACATGGTGTGGCAGACCTCTCCTGCCTCGCCCGCTGCTCCCCTCAGCAGTGTATTTCCATCGATCTGCCTGTTCTGCTCCCCACTCTGTCTCTGGGGAACCCTGTCACCACCCCGTGCCTCTGGCCTGCACCCCAACTTGTATGCATAAAATTAAAAAAAAAAAAACTCCTAGTTTTTAAAAAAGTGAAAAATGGCAATAATACAAATATGAAAACAAAAAGAAAAGTGACTTTCACTTTAAATAAAGGTTTACCTTTTTTCTAATCTAAGACATGTTAACAAAAAGAGTTTTGTTTAGAATGTTCTGTGTATGGGGAAAAATCAGAATTTTACGAGACAATTACTTGCATAAAAAAATAAAAGCAATGTAGAGTACATGGCAGCTGTTCCAGTTGTGATTTTTTCCGCCCCCTACGGCCACTCATATGTGACTTGACTGGGCCATGACAGTGGAGCATCTCACCTTTTGATTTTTTAAAGTCTCTACTTTCCTTTCTTGACTTGCTCAGTTGACACTCCAGGTAAATCACAGCCAAAGTCAATAGACTTCATAACAGGATTTCCAGCTTGATGCTGAGCCAGCTGAGCAAGAGTGCCTTTCTGAGGAGCCAAGGGTACAAATTATACATTTCTTAATAGTGGGTGTTTATTTTACAGGTACAACTGAGATTTATTAACCCACTGAAAAACTTAAGACGTCTTGGAATCAAAATGGTAACTGATATCTTTCTGGATTGGGAGTCTCATCAGTTCACAACAGAAGAAATTGATGCTGTATTCTATGCTGCAGTGTGGCCCCAGGTAAACCTTGACTCCTGCATTTTGCCGGGTACCTTATGCTTCTGTTGTTGCCATTTCTCCAGCATCGTCTGCACCCAGGCATGAACATCTGTCCTGCTCTTTTCTTTTGCATCAAGCCTTTCTTTATTTGTGGAAATTTTAGAACACTTTTCTTTGTTCCTGCTGCCACCTAAAGGTCGTGAGCTGGTTTCCACAACGCCATGGCACTTTTTTTAAGATATGCCTAAGACTAATTTGCATATAATCCTGTCGCTTCAGCAAATGTAACATGACTTCTATTACGGCATCCCTCATAATATGCCTCTGAATTTTGACTGACATGGAAAATACATGGGTTTTGTTTTTTTTTTAAGGTTTATTTTTATTTATTTATGCATCCAAGAACTGGGGTGTAAGCTAGAGTTGGGGGGAGAGATGAGAGAGTCACCAGAGACAAAGTGGGTAGAAGAACAGGTAGATCTACTGAAATACACTACTGAGGGACTAAGGGGAGCAGTGGGCGAGACAGGAGAGGTCTGCTTCACCATGTGGGTTAGCTCCCTGGCCAGGGATTGAACTCATGGCACAGTGGCTAGCAATAGCTTCATAGCACTGAGACTTTAACCCCTGCACCACCAGGGATGCCCTACATGAGTATTTTTAGTACATATTTACTTATTTCATGTCTCTGATTATAATCACTTGATGATGAGAACTGATGTTTCCTTGTAGATAAGAAGACTGTTGATTTTAGGGAAGAGCAGTCATTTCTGACACATGGAAATTTAACGTACTTGGTTCCTTCCAAGTGTTAGCATTTCTGTTCACTCCCTTTGTCTCTTTGGATTCCCTCATTTTTTCCTCACTGCCCTACAGATGTTCCTCTCCATCCCTTGACTCTTTTATCCTCTTGTGTGGTTCCTATGCTTGCTTTTTTAATTGTTGCCCACCCATATTCTGTGTTATTATTCGGTATTTGATTTTTATTCTGTGTTCCAGATCAGCAGGCTTGGATCTGAAAGTCAATATTCTCCTACTCCTCTGCTGAAACTGATTAGTATCTGGAGCAGAAATGCAAGGTATAATATCCCCTTCCCTCACCTTTAAAAGCAATGTCCAGACTAATCTAGTCAGAAGTAATCAAGCAAACTAATAATTTATGCTCTTTTCATATAGCAAACTACCATACATGAGGTTAAAGAGAAAAGGGAGCTGAATCTCAAGTATATAGTATGAGTCATGAAAAAATGCTTTTATATATGTGTGTGTCAGGGTGGGAGGGGGGGGTGTGTAATTATAAAATGAAATTGAAAATATCTAGAAAGACATGAGAAACTGTTCGTGTTATAGCATGTGGAGGTCTGTGTGTGCCAGTGGGGAGGGGAACTTTGTCAGGATACATTTATGGAGTTGTTGAAATATTTATAATAATAAAAAGATAGATGACAATTTGCAATATAATGTAATTTAAAACTATATATGTTACATCAAAGCTTTTAAAGTTGAAATTGAAAGCGTTGGATTTGATAGGAATATTCTTTTGGTGTGTAAAAATCCATGTCCCTCCTTTGATTTGGCATGGTGAAGGGGAAAACAGCCAAACATACTAGGCAGTTATATCATCACACAAATATTAGCAGTTTTTGCAAGCGTGCTTACTTTAAAATAAAAACTGATTGCAATTAGCATTCTATTTCTTTTTTCCCTGTTCCCACTTAAAGGCAGAAAAATTTCTGAGGCTTTCTAGATTTTCTGGTCATCGTCTTCTCTTTTTTTTTGTAAAATTCCATCTAAACAACATACAATTCTCATGTCATAAATCAACATCCTTTTGAGGACATTTGAGCTGTTTTCAGAACGTTCATCTACTGTTGGCTCAGAGGTAGTGATTACAGACCAAATGCATCTTCATTGAAAAGTAGGGAAACTTTACCTATGTTTACCTTTGTTGTTTTCCTCAGTAATGGAAACAGACGTTAGTTTGTCCTGATGTATTTGAAAGAATGAAAGATAGAATTTATTAAAAGGGTTATTATTAATTTAATGATGTTAACATCTTGGCATTGGATTTTACAGACTTGAGATCATGCTGTGCAACTGACTTTTGATTTTAGTTTTTTCCTTTTATGCCGTTGTATCTCCGCTATTTCCCCATTAGGTAGTCTTCAGCCAAAAACCAAAGCTGTACACGACATCGTCTACCTTGGGAAAGTCTGTCTTGTTTTTACTGGCAGGAAGAGCTCTTTTCATGTATTTCCCAATTTGAGGAAGCAGTTTCATATCTTGCTTTATCACTGGACATTGATTAGCAGCACTTCATAGTTAAGAAATGTTTTATAGTTGTGCAATTTTTATGTAAATAAACTATGAAGGACTTTCATCCAGGAAGACTTTATGATAATGACTTAGTTTTGTATTCAGTAGGTGTTTACTCAAGGTGTCGATCGACATCATTGGGTGCCACTTCATTCCTTTCTGCAACTTCTATCTCATTTTTGATATAGCAATGGGGGAGGTAGGCGGTAGTATTTTTTTTATGTCCTTTCGTAAGTAACACCTGAAAGAAATCCCCAGAAAGGTTGACTTCCCTTGAAATCTCCATCGCAGTAAGCATGTGGAAGTAGTTGTGGGTGAAAGAATTGAATGAATATTTCAGAGCTACCTGATTGGAAATGCTATTCTTCAATAGAAAGATAAAGTGTCATTTTGGAGGTTACAGTTTACATAATATCAATTAGTTATCTCAACAAGTTTTCACCTACAGGAAAGTCTAGAATTTTACTTTGAATAAATGCAGGTAGAGCTGAATAAAGGCAGTATCTTTAATTAGAGGTAAGGTTAAATTCTTGCAAAAATTAGATGAACTCAAAACTAAAACAACATGTTTGCTAACTAGGGTGACCACATAATCTGTTGTCCAAACTGGAACATTCCTGAGAGTGAAAAGAGATGCTGCAAATAATTCAGTCAAAACAACCAGCATGAACTGAGACTGTCCCTGGCCACTCTCTTAATAGCTGCTCTGGTTCTGACTGCTGTGGCCCTGTGGGGGCAGTCTTTTTCTCCTGGAAGCTGTCTGCACTCCTGGAAGGACCTGTTCTTACCTACTACTTTTGTCACATTCTTGTCTCTTCATAGTTTACCTACCTAAAACTCATTGAGAGCAGAGACAATTTCACACATATTATGCTGGTCAACAGTGAGATCGTGAGTGACTTAAAAAGCCCTTAATCTGTACTGTCTTGGTGTGCTGAACATGAATATAACCCTGAAAATTTTTTATTAGCTCTCGCTTTGAAGATATTTCATATAATTCTTTTTATATGTTTCACCTTGTAAATTTATCCAGTAGGGCTGCAACAACATCCTAAATCAGCCTAGAATGATGTATTATTGCATCGCATTGTATAATACCATCATGCACACATCATTCAGAGTTGATGGCATCATTTTCTGATGCAATGCAATACTATTGCCAGGCGGCTGCTTAAGTAAGCTGATGTCAGCAGTGTACTATAGAAAGCCCTGTCGGAAAGGTTGAGCATTGAAAATATTTCAGACTTTGTGCGAGACAGTTTAAGCTACTGTTCCATAGAACTGTTATTATTTTATCCATTTAGGCACAGTACAGAACAGTAATGCCTCAAAAGTGCATTAATAGCTTGGACAATTTCTGCTTTATTTGTGGGGAAGTGGCAGTTGCCAAGCAGAAGAAAAATATCACTTCTCAAGTGAAGAAGACTTATCATCTTGACTTCGGATGCAAAGTTGGTGACCAAGACAAGCCTTGGGCTCTGTATAGATGCTGTACTACGTGTCCAACACAGCTTTCATAGTGGTTAAATGGCAAAAGACCATCAATGCCATTTGCAATCCCCATGGTGTGGAGAGAGCCAAGCAACCACATAAAAAACTGTTACTTCTGCTTGGTTCCTCCTCTTTCCGGCAGAATAACGAAGCAAAAGAAGTCGAGAATAGTCTACCCAAACATTCCGTCTGCACTGATACCAGTTCCACATGGTGAGGGACTTCCTATTCCAGAATCTCCAGCAGAATATTCTCTTGATTCAACTGATGAGGACAAGGGTGAGCCCACCTGTTCTTCTCCTGTTCCATCAACATGCAGTGATCCCTATTTTCACTGTGGTGCATCATGAACCCCACACAGACTAACACAGGAAGAACTAAATGACCTTGTTCGTGATTTGAACTTATCCAAGAACAAGGCAGAATTGCTGGGATCAAGACCCCAGCAATGGAATCTTCTAGAAGATGTCACAATTTCTTTCTATTGAAAGTGCCACCAGCAGTTGTAGCCTTTCATCAGGAAGGAAAGTACTCTGGTATTCTGTTCTGATACTGAGGGCTTCATGAATGCCTTAGAAATCACTCGTGACCCACAAGAATGGAGACTATTTCTAGACTCTTCGAAACTGAGTCTTAAGGCTGTGCTTTTGCACAATGGAAGCTCTCTGCCATCTATTCTATTCCTGAACAGCTGTATAAAAGACAAGCAAATAAATCTAAGAAGTAGTCTATGACTTGATTTTTTACAGGTATTAACTGTAGGCCTATTACTATTGGAATGCATTTTGTGATGTAAACATCAATTTATTGCAGATTACAAAAAAAACTAGAGCCAAAATTAGAATTTGACTGTCATATTCATGTTGAACACATACAAATTGATAGAAATGACTAATTTTATTTCAGTAACATGACTTTCGTAAAAATTTGTTGACCAGTGTTATCATATCTCCCTTCAGAGGGAGTTAGCACTGTGGTTAGTTGATATTCATTGCATGCTGAAAGAGTGATTGGAATTTTTGATTGAGCCAAACAGTTTAGCATGGAGCATGCCCAGTGTACTGTGGCAGCGAGTTATATTGGTCAAGAAACATTTCGATCACTTTCAAGTCACTCTGGAATTGACTGGACTCTTGCAAGGATTTTGCCAGCAGTTGAAAGCATATCTCTCACCTTTTATATCTGAACAATTATAAAGGCAATTCAAAACATAGTGATTAAGACGGTGGTCTCTAAAGCCACATAAACCTGGCTTCAAATTCTAGCACAACTATGTCTTCAGAAAGATTGACCTCTCAGCCTCATTTTCACCATGTGTAAGATGGAAATAATAACAGTCCCTACTTCATTAATAATGAGACAAAAATATGTGAAGTATCTTTTGGTGCCTGCCCACACTGTGCCCAATATCTGTTGGACAAAGATGTATGAATATACCTGTTAGAACTTTTCTCTCAGTATTGAATATGTTCAAGTTCTTTTTCCAATGATAATGAATGGGTAAAGCCAAACTATCTGATATTTTTCACTTTGCTCTTCCTACTGATTGTGCTAGAATTGTGTGTCTGGCTGTAAAATAGTTGCTGGTTTGCCCTTGCATGGAAAGTTCTTATACTGTCTGCCCTTGTTAGAATGTTTTCACCAAGTGGGAAGTTGCTGTCATTTGTATGACACTTTGATAATTAGGCATGAATTCGTCCAACTTCCCCCAAAATTATCCCAATCTGAGTTTTACATATCCTGATACTGCAAATGTTTGTTGGGTTGGTACAACAAATTCCTACATAGAAGTACATCGGTTTGTATATGAGTATAGAAACATCATAGTCTAGACAACTTATAATTGAAAAAGTGTGTCTTCAATGTGTCTCTTTAAGAAAGGAATTCAACTTTGGAGTTAGACTGTGGTTCAGATCTCAACTCTACAATTTATTAAATGACTGTGGACAAGTCTCAATTTCTTCATCTGTTATGTAGGGAGAATACTACTTCAGGGAGATGTTAGGATTAAATGAGAACTGTTAAAGAGAGTGCCTATGTAATAATAATATGTTTATAAAGTACCTCCTGGAATTGTCATCATATTTTAGATTTTAAAGTAACGTCCCTGTTGAGTAATCTTTTAACTTTCATACAGATTTGATAAAGTCATTCTGAAAATTTGCATGCAGCATGTTTTAGAAATAAACATTGAGAAATAAGGTGATGATTTTAATGTTTTTGCTTACAGATATTTCCCTTTTCTGGCAAAACAGAAGCCTGGACACCCAGAATGTGATATTTTGACGAATGTTTTTGCAATTCTCTCAGCAAAGAATCTCTCTGAAGCCACAGCCAGTATGGTGATGGATATAGTTGATGATCTTCTTAACCTTCCAGATTTTGAGCCCACAGAGACAGTGTTGAGCTTGCCCGTAACTGGATGCGTATACACAGAAAGTGCAGATGGTATGTGTGGAGTACAAAACAAGTGATTCTTAAACTCCTAAGGTAGCATTTATCCCCTAGAAAAGGAAAAGTTCAATAGAATTTGACTGTTTTAATAACTTATGCCATTAAAAGTTTCTTTTCTCTAGCAATTAAGACCAATTTATATAAACTGAATTTCTTTTATAATAGTAATAACTCAGATTATTTATATTCTAGAAAATTCAGCTAACCTTCAGAAAATTATCAAATAATTTCCACTGTCATGTCTCTGAATTCTTTCCACCATATCCTCCTAATAATAACCTCAGGGATCTCTTACATAAAATTTTAATTTAGCTAGTGATATAGCTATTTTGAGTAAAAAGAAAGTTATTTAGTCATCTGAGCTGAAGTTTAATTAAATTTCCATAATGAGTGCTTTCCTTATGTCTTCGCAAAGATAGTGTGTCGTTATCATTCGAGAGAGTGGTCAATTAAATCAAAACATTATCTTTGTTCCAGAGTCTATCACAACAGGGGGACGATTAATTCTGCCTCATGTACCTGCTATTCTCCAGTATCTCAGCAAAACCACAATAAGTGCAGAAAAGGTGAAAAAGAAAAAGAACAGAGCACGAGTCAGTAAGGAACTTGGCATTCTTTCAAAGTGAGTGATATGTTGTTGCTTAAAAGATAGCATTCCTATCAAGCTTTTAGTTGTTTTCATTGTATTTTGTTTTTCAGTTGTTTTAATGTGATGATAAGAAATAAAAAGGGCTTCAGGATTTTAAATGCCTTCGATTTTTAAGTTGATGTAGAATTGTGCTTCTCTGCTGGGATGGTCATTAGAAATCTTTTATGGCATCTGTCTTCATTTAATTATGAAAGGGAAGAGACTGACATTCTAAAGTAGACTAGTAAATTTGCATATTTACTTCATTATTTGCCTATTTTCTTCAAGTAAAAATTTGAATTTTGTGAGATCATAGTTTTGATTTTTTGATAGCTTAATTAAAAAATAATTTCAAAGAGTTTATTGTTTTTAACAAGTCTCTTTAGCAATAGACCTAGTAGTATATAGTTGTGATGGCCATAAAATGCGAGGTAGGTAAACCTGAGGACAAAAAGGAGTCTGTCTTAAACTCTAAATTGACCACTGCAGGACTTAGTTGTTGAAAGTTTTATTTTTTCTGTTACTTTCAGCAGCAACAACAGCAGCAAAACCCATAACAGAATGTCCCAAAAACTTCATTTGAGATTTTTTTCTTGATACTATTGTATCTCTGTGTTACACAGAATGGGAAGCCACTCTAAATATACTCATTAACTTTTATTGCTGGCTGTGTAGCAATAGAAAGATGATGAGAGATTAGACACCAGCAAGACCAGGGTTGAAAGACCTGTTCTACCACTTCCTACCTGTATGACATCACTTCTCTGAGTCTCAGTTTTCTCTGGGCAAAATTGGGCTAGTATTCCTACCAGGTATTGTGAGAGTTGAAATACTCAACATAAAGTCTTAAAGAATCTTGACATTTAAAAGTGTTATTTTTTTCTTTACAAAATATGAAAATTGCTAATTGCCAGGTGATAGCACTGGAGTTTACTGTTGCCCACCTAAGCCAGTATTGCAAAAAAAGTTGGATAGTGACCCCGAACTAGATTGAAAGGGGGCACTGCTAGGTAGCTGTTTAACCTTTCATATCCCTTCCTTACCTATCAGAGGTTTTTTCTTTCACTAGGATAAGCAAGTTCATGCAAGACAAAGAACAAAGTTCTCTCCTCATCACACTTCTCCTTCCTTTCCTCTACCGTGGAAATATTGCTGAGGTATGGATTCACAGGGCTCTTATTTTGTCTCTGTAGTTCCACTTTATACCAGGTTTATTTGTGAATAATATTTATTTTGGTTAGATCTTGTGATGTATTCTCAAGGAGCTGAAAAACCTATGCAGGTTTATGTAATTGAAAACTGGAGAAAAATTGGAACCAAAATAGGAATGGTAAACCAGCAAAAAGATGAAGTCATTGTCATCTGCATAACAATACAAGTATTAAGTAGCCCCTTTATAATCTTGTGTTTAGCTTCTCATCCATTCCAGAACTTTTCTGCCACGCTCTGGCTTTTAGAACCCAAAAAGTACATTGTACAGTCTTAAATATGTAACACAGTGGCAAAACTGAGTGAAGAGTCAGGCTGTTAGAATATTCAGACATAATGAAGAGTTTCTGATTTGATTTTCAAAGCCTAGTTCAATATGAATTAACACTCTCCCCATGACTCAAAGGCATTTAGAAGGCTATCCTCAAGTAGCTGTACTGAACATCTTACACCACCTAATAATTCAGTTTAGAAGATCACAGATCTAAGATAACCAGAAATCTATATTTTGCTTCAAGAAGCTCATTTTTTCACCGTTTTTCTTTTTTTGTTTTTTTTTGGGGGGGGCGGTTTTTTTGGACTGGACAGTAAAGGAAATTGTTTCAATGCTATCTTGCAGATTTTCTTTTAGAATTAAAGGAAGAAACTGTTAGTGGATATTATTGCGAGTTCTATATTAGGTTAAAATGCCCGCAACTTTTAAAAGGCTATGAAGTAATTTTTCCACTTACTGCTTTTACTTTGTATATATAATTATTTGTTTTCTAATCTGTAATATATTAATGTACAAGTGGACCAACTTTCTAAATAACTGAAATATGATTTCTCCTGCTGTTTCTTATTAAGGATACAGAAGTTGATATTCTGGTGACAATCCAAAACCTGTTAAAGCATTGTCTGGAACCTACAAGCTTCCTCAAGCCTCTAGCAAAACTCTTCTCAATTATTAAGAACAAGTTGTCACGGCAATTGCTTTGTACAGTTTTCGAGGTCTGTAATAGTTATTTTTCTTTACCACAAATCACCCCCATAAAGCATATTCTACATATAAAGCACATTATCAACTTTCTTGGTCCCATGATGCCATCATATAAATTTGTGTGGAGGCAAGAAGCCAAAGGGAGGAAGGTAGAGAGTTAAGGTTTTATTCACTAATAATGTGCTGTTTTCTTTCCTTGTAGACTCTTTCTGATTTTGAGAGTGAATTAAAATATGTTACCGAAGTTGTCAAGGTAAGAAAGAAAGCTTTATTTCTCTTTTGCTTCAACAGTATTACCAGTTTTGCTTATTTAGGATTTATATACCTTAATTAATAAAGTTTCAATGCATTTCTTGTAGCTTAATGCCTTTGATCGAAGACATCTTGATGATATCAACTTCGATGTTCGCTTCTCAACATTCCAGACCATCGCCTCTCATATTAAAGAGATGCAAACTGTGGACGTTAACTACCTAATTCCAGTTATGCACAATTGTTTCTATAATTTGGAGGTAAGTTTTGATAGCAAAATTTTATGAATTGTATGTTACTGTTTTGATAGTACAACTGCATAACCTCCTGTTTAATTTGACTTTTGTGGAATCAAGGGTTTTTAGTTTGAAATTTTTTGTTTGCAAATCAAGTATTTTCAATAAACTAATCTATGTGGAAGCTTTTTGAAAAGTCAAAAAAGTGGTATTTTCCATTAGGGAAACTCATAAAGACAGAAAGTAAATTAGTGGTTCCCCAGGATTATAGGAAGTGGAGAAGAGAGTGACTTCTAATGCGTTTAGGGTTTCTTTTAATGTGATGAAAATGTTCTGAAATGAGATAGTGGCAATAGTTGCACAACCTTGTGAAAATTCTAAAAACCACTGAATTGTACACTTTATAAGCTGGTTTATCGTGTCAGTTATACCTCAATTTTTTAAGTTATGATAGCTATATTATTGAAAACTTGTCTTCTTATACTGATGTAATAGTAATAAAAAAATTGAAATTATGTTAAGTGCCATGTTGCTAAATGAATTAAAATACAAGAATGGGGGAAATGAAACCCTTGATTGGTGGTTAACCATGTAGTGACATCAGTAACCTCTGGTATTTTACAATTATTCATCTCCTATTCATTATTATGTTATATATGAAAAAGTAATTGTCCCATTTGGGGCTTATCCTTCACTGGCTGGTTGGCAGAGTTGGGCATTCTTTATCTATACTCACTGCACACACTCCTCAAACCAGGAACTCTAGAGCTACTAACTAGAATTATAGTGGTCAGCTCTCATGTTCAGTACTCACCTGATACTGAGTATTGAAAACTGACTTTAGTGAATCTTTTGTTCCATTTGCTTTGCAAAATCAAGCTAACTCAAAAGTTGGCAGTATTGTCTGAAATTGACACTTCTCAGAAATGGGCACTTAAAAATCATTTATTCCTCACCACCCCATGTTTGATTCTTTTTCAGGTATGAAGTTCTTGTAACAGGGATATTTCTTAGTAGGGCTTTTACACAGAGCAGTGGCAAAATTCTATAAGCTTTTGCACTGGGAAATAAATATTGTTCCATAATACAAAATAATTTGGGTTTTTCCCCCGTTTCCAGTTAGGAGACATGTCTTTAAGTGACAATGCCAGCATGTGCTTAATGAGTATCATCAAAAAGCTGGCAGCCTTGAACGTCACAGAGAAAGATTATAGGGAAATCATTCATCGTTCTCTGCTGGAGAGACTGAGGAAAGGACTGAAGAGCCAGACAGAGGTATTGGGATTTCTGATTATAACTTTGTCTTTTAAGCACTAATATCTGCAGTTTTGTTTTTTGTTTGTTTGTTTTCCCCTCCTCTTGTTGTTATATAGAAAGACAGACAGGCTTAATACTTTTAATTAAAATTCTTGACTGTGTAAATATTCACTAGATTCTTAACAGGGGAGTGGAAATGGAAAGGAGAACAGTCACTTACTCTTGTTTTCATATTGTTTGTTTATTATCGGCAATATTTTAATTTTAAAAAAAAGTAATGGTTTTTTTGTGTATGTTTCTTTATATTACCTAGGAAGCAAGTTGTTTTTAAAATTAAAAAAAAAAAATGTTTCTTAACTTGGTATTTGCAGAATATTCAACAGGATTACACTACACTGCTTTCCTGTTTGATTCAAACCTTTCCAAACCAACCAGAATTTAAAGACTTAGTCCAGCTCACCGATTGCCATGACCCAGAAATGGACTTCTTTGAGAATATGAAGCATATCCAGGTAGGAGACAATTCTACTGTTTTCTGCCTACAAAATTAGCATTTCAAACCATTCTGCCTCATTAAAAGGATACATTTTAATTTCCCCGAAAGTTTTGAGCTTCTTCTCATTCCTTGATTTTCATGATCATCAATCACATTTACATAGGAAATGATAATTTTCTTTGGCAGTGTCAGAACCACAGTAAGAGTGTCCTCGTTCTCCACCATTTCCTAAGAGGTTTACAAGCTCTAGGGGCCATTGTTAAATAAATGCTATGGATTATGTCTCTGGAAGCAAATCGAGGCACAGATGTTTTTCCATTCCTTTAAGAACGTGATACTGAAATTGAGCTGGTTGTATATGAGATTATTTAGAAACTAACTCTTATTTTATCTAACTCATAGATCCACAGACGAGCAAGAGCCTTGAAGAAACTGGCAAAACAGCTAATGGAAGGCAAAGTTGTGCTGTCTTCTAAATCTCTTCAGAATTACATCATGCCTTATGCCATCACTCCAGTTTTTGATGAGAAAATGCTCAAGGTAGGGTATATGATCTAGAAACGAATGAACCTCTACCCATAGCATGATGCATTTTTCCAAAATGTGAATGGGGTTAGTGTCATCCATATTGATGTCGTCACCATCATTTGAAGCTTAGAGTAGTAGTTCAAAGGCCTTAGACCGTGTCTGGCACATAGTCAGTGCTCTATAAATGATGGCTATCATTTTTATTTCCACTGTTAGTTCATAAAGGCCAACCACAGATGACTCCCCTTCTCAGAAATGGTCACATTACTAGAATAGTGTTCGTTTAGTTTTGTACTATAGGACTTAATTCTGGTAAACTCCACTAATCAGTAGTCATTGTTTTCCAAAGTTGGTCATAAGAAGTTACATGAAACAGTAGCTTCTTCTTCTTCTTCTTCAACTCTCTGCCACATACTGACACTAGGGACTATCAATCACTATTCTATAGGAAAGTAAACTGAGATTATGTGACTTTTTCAAAAAAGCAAGAGTCAGAACTGGTACTTGTACATCTTCACCATTATATTATATAGTGCCTTGGACAGTGCCTGTCACAAAGGGACTGTAGAGACTTGATAAATATTAAGTAGATTAATGGAAGATGGTATGTAAAAATTCAAGTCTAATTGATATAATATTAGGATTTGTGACTTGAATTTATATTATGTTGATTACTTGGTCTTTGTTTTAAAAAAAGCATACAAGCTGGGGTGTAGGCCAGAGGTGGTGAGGTGATTCACCAGAGACAGAGTGGGGAGCAGAAATACACTGCTGAGGGGAGCAGCAGGCGAGGTAGGAGAGGTCTGCTGCATCATGTGGGAAGCTCCCTGGCCAGGGATTAAACTCGTGCTGCATTGACTGCCGATCATTTGATAGTGCTGAGACTTACCCCATTGCACCACCAGGGAGGCCCTCCTGAGTGATCTTTTTTTTTTTTTTTCAATGTGAAATTCTTTTTGAAGACTTTTATTTTATTTATTTATTTATTTATTTTTAAAGATTTATTTATTTATACATACAAGCTGGGGTACAGCCAGAGGTGTGGGGCGGCAAGAGGGTTCACCAGAGTCAGAGCGGGGAGCAGAACAGGCAGATCAGAAATACACTGCTGAGGGGAGCAGCAGCCGAGGCAGGAGAGGTCCGCCGCACCATGTGGGATTCTCCCTGGCTGGGTGTCGAACTCGCATCGCATGCTGCCGACAGCTCCACAGCGCAGCGCTTAACGGCTGCGCCACCAGGGAGGCCCTCCTGAGTGATCTTTAATGAGAATTATACCTGTTCCTTTTTAGAGTTCTTTCCCCTTCTCTTCTCTGCTTAGGTATGCTGACCATGCTCAGCTAAACACTCAGGAGTCCTTTCTCTGTGCAGCTTTCCTCACTTTTTGTGCTCTTCTCTCTGCCATTCCTCCCTGTGGACTTGAGCTGCCAGACCCTCACTTCTGTCCCCATGACTCAAGGACACCACAAGGCCCACTCTGGATTTCCCCTCCTATGTTAGGACCTGACAGTTCTTTCCTCAAGTGAATTGGAGTAAATAAAGGCTCACTTCATCTGTTACTTTTCTCAGGGATCACTGTCCTGCACTGTTTAATGTCCAGAGTCTGAAAAAAATGTTTCATAATTCTTTAATTCCAGGAAGATGTTGTTCCTTTAATTGACAGCATCTTTTCATAGAGCTTAGGGAAAAAATGAAATCTACTTGGGCATTCTTTGTATAATTGCTGATAACTTACTGTCAAAGCTTTTTAATATATTGAGTTAGCTGTGTATTTTATTAGCAAATACTTGTTCTGTGCTGATGCTCTTCATTTGTTTCACAGCATGAAAATATAACCATCGCTGCCACAGAAATTATTGGAGCTATTTGCAGACACCTCTCTTGGTCAGCATATGTATATTACTTGAAACATTTCATTCATGTCCTACAGACAGGACAGATCAATCAAAAGCTGGGTGTCAGGTATGGTGTGGTCAAGCTTCTTATTTTTCTTTTTAAAATGTAAACTTTGGGATATTTCCTGAAGTTGTCTTTCAGTGATCACAACTTTTACCTTGTATTAATGAGGTTATACTAATGCATGTTAAAGTCAAAAATGCCTAATACTAGTGAAAAATAATCTGATATTACTAAGCCTTAAAATTTCCTCTCCTTAAACAACTAGCATTAATCAAATGAACATTATGCTTACCTTTTTTTTTTTGACAGTTTGCTAGTGATAATACTAGAAGCATTCCACTTTGACCACAGATGTCTTGAAGAACAAATGAGAAAAATTCAGAATGAAGAAAGTAAGTTTTAAAACTTTCTTAAACTCGGGCCTTCCTGGTGGCACAGTGGTTGGGCGCTGCGCTGTGGAGCTGTCGGCAGCGCGGCGATGCGAGTTCGACGCCCAGCCAGGGAGAATCCCACATGGTGCGGCAGACCTCTTCTGCCTTGCCCGCTGCTCCCCTCAGCAGTGTATTTCTGATCTGCCTGTTCTGCTCCCCACTCTGTCTCTGGTGGGCCCTCTCACCACCCCACGACTCTGGCCTGTACCCCAGTTTGTATAAATAAATCTTAAAAAAAAAAAAAAAGAAAGAAAACTTTCTTAAACTCATTTTCTATATTATTCTTAGATAATTTATCATCATTAAATAAAGATGGTAAAACTCAATTTAATCCCTTTTTCTACTTGTAGCAACAACCAGTGGATGAGTAAGGAGGAAGTTTAAAGGATTGATTTGCCCATCTGTGTAAAAATGTATTTAACAATAGAAAAGCCCAGTCTATTTCATGTAGATTATAAAATTTAAGCTGTAGATTATATACATAGAAATTCAGTTTAATCACCTTATGTGTAGAAAAAACATTAAGCAATGAATGCAAAGAAACTAAAATTTAAAAATCGGAGCAACAATTAATGAAATATGTACCAAGAAAGGATCATCCAACCTGAAAATAGACATTTGAAAAGATTATAAATGAGCAAACCTGAAAAAATTGATCAATGAAACTAGAAGGGATAAACAACATGGGGATTTTCAGACCATCACAATTAAATGAAGGAGGTGAAATATCTTTGTACTTAAAACTGAATGCTTTGGTGAAATGTACAAATTATTGGAAAAATAGAATTCAGAAACTGACTTTAGAAGAAATAGAAAATATTCAGGTCTTCAGTTTGCACTACTCCAACGTTCCTTTCTATGCAGAATTTTCTAATTCTTTTAATTCCCAGTAAAATCACTGTAGGACCACACTCATGAATAGAAAAGACAAGTTTAAATTGGTAGGAAACACTGTGTCTTAAACATTTAAGTCACTAAATAAAGTCCCTTAACAATTTCCTTTTAATCAGTTGAATCTACATATTGCAACTTTGCGTAAACAGAAACTTAAAAAACTAAAATACTGAATCTGCTTAACAGTGTTTTCATAAGCTTCAGTGGAGTTTGAAACATTTCTCATTTGTCCTCATAAGAGCTTTATGAGAATCTTGGGTTTTACTCACCTTTTATTTTTCATATGAGAACTTAAGATTCAGAAATGTGGAATAATATTCCCAAAGTTACACAGCCAGTAAATTAAAATGAAGACTAATAATCACCATTTTTTGAAAGTCAATGAAGTATCAGTGCCTGCATTAGGTACATTGTAGATTTTATCTTATTTAATCCCTCCAATAGTCTTGGGAAGTCGGTGCCATCTCTATTTTACTGGTGAAGAAACCAAAGCCCAGTAGGATTAAGTTAACAGACCCTGATCATACAACTTGTTAGCAGACCCTGGTCTCAACTTGCCCCACAATCCTGTGCTACCTGATTTTCCTTAATAAACTGAACCCTCTAATAAGGGATATTTCTGCATGAAAATGTTCACTGCCACTATGATCTCCATACTCGTGAATATAGGATTTTGCTTTTGGAAATCTCCACCTTCAGTACTTTGTAACCTTTCTTTTACTTAAGACCCTCCTGGCACCAGCCTCCCAGTGTGTTCCCCAAGTACCCTGCACTTGTATTCCGTGCTCTTGTAATTGCCAGTTAGCCTGTCTCTATCCCTCATTTGGACTGCACTGTGAGAACACAAACACTATAGCTCTCTCGTTTAGTGTTATTTCCTCTGCACTTACCTTGCTCTCTGTAGTTTTCTTATTGGGTATTAGTGGAAAAGCCTGCTTACCACAACTGTGCTGTTTTCTTATTTGATTTAAGGTGATTTTTGTTGTTTACTAAACATAGACACAATAGAAGTGATTGAGTTGCCAGAACATGAAGCCATGGAATTAGAACCTGTTGATGAGGAAGAGAAGGAAGATGCATTTAAGAGTTCGTCAGACCAAAATGAAGAACTTGGAAATCCTGATCCTGCTGATGTTGAAGGGACATCAGCTAAGGAATCTGAGAATACCACGCCATTCATCTCTTCCCTTCCTCAGAATAAGGAAGAATTGGAGAAAACAATTAAAAACATCCAAGGAACCATTACTGGGGACATCCTACCCAGACTACATAAGTGCCTGGCATCTACGGTAATCATTCTGTTTGGGCCCCAGCAGTCTCTATGAACTCAGATTGGGGGGTCCTTGCCAGACTGAGGCTCCTAACACTTATTGATTGACTTCAACTTTTGGAATTTGTTTTCTCTGAACATTTCACAGGGCACCTCCCTTGTCTTACCTCATCATCTTCAGGTTCATCTTTGCAGCTGCTAGGTAGTAATGCTCCTTCACTATGATTTTGACGTGGTGCATATGTGCTTTTCTACTTCCTATGTAGATGTTAAGAAGACTCCCCTTTCATAGATCGCTAAACATTAGAGTCCGTGTCACTTTTACTTGACAACTTCTGTACTATTAAAAAAAAATCTGGGCCTCCCTGGTGGCACAGTGGTTAAGCACTGCACTGTGGAACTGTTGGCAGCGGCGACACGAGTTCGACGCCCATCGGGGAGATTCCCACTTGGCATGGCAGACCTCTCCTGCCTCGCCCGCTGCTCCCCTCAGCAGTATATTTCCGTCGATCTGCCTGTGCTGCTCCCCATTCTGTCTCTGGTGAACCCTCTCGCCACCCCACGCCTCTGGCCTGTACCCCAGCTTGTATGCGTAAATAAATATTTAAAAAAAATCTCTGTCCCCTAAGTTGCTAGGAATAGCATTTAGGTGTGTGTCCTCATGGAACAGAACCTCTTTTCTCAGTGCAGGACTGGCCAGGAGCTGGGTGGAGCCCACAGCCTGTGTTTAAATGAAGTTTGATTGGAACACAGTTACACTCACTCAAGTATATGCTGTCTAACTGAGCTTTTGTGTTACAAAGGCAGTTGAGTGGCTTCAACAGAGAACATATATCTATCTGGCCCATTGCAGAAAAGTTTGCCAGCACCTGGTTATAAAATATTGACTTAGTCCTTTTGTATATTTGTAAATAACCTTACTTAAAGAACTGCGCTATGTACCAGTTCACCCAAACAAGGAAAGTTAAGTTGAAACATATTTATGTGCTATATTTTGAAATAAGCATTTTGAACTTTGAAAAGAAGTTATTTCTATTAAAATTTTTAGAGGGTTTCTCAAATTGCATAATTTAATTTTTTTTAAGATGCTAAACTTAGGAATGAACATCAGATATATCCAAAGAGTTTATCTTTCAAAGGCAAGATTGTAGGTTCCTGGTACATTTATTTTTGTTTCAATTTAACCTAAATTTTTCTTATAGACTAAAAGGGAAGAAGAACATAAGCTCATAAAATCAAAGGTTGTGAATGATGAGGAAGTGGTTCGCGTTCCCTTAGCTTTCGCCATGGTTAAACTAATGCAGTCCCTTCCACATGAAGTTTTGGAAGCTAATCTGCCAAGGTATGTTCTGTGACAAATTAAAAAGTTCACTGAAACTCAGATATTAGTTCTTGCCTCCTGACTTTTGACTCTCTTGTTGTTAAGAGGAAAAGCATTGCCGCAATTGCTGTGGTTTAGAATACTAATTTGGGAAATTTTAGTGATGTTCAATTGCAAAAACAAAAGAATACTTGTTTTTATTTGCTGCTGTTTATTCAATTCATTTTTCTAACTTCTCATTGTCTAGTATTTTGCTCAAAGTGTGTGCCCTCCTCAAGAACAGAGCACAGGAAATCAGAGACATTGCGCGCAGCACTCTTGCAAAAATAATAGAGGACCTGGGAGTGCATTACCTACAATATATTTTAAAAGAACTACAGACTACCCTTGTCCGTGGATATCAGGTAAATTTCATCATGTGCTTTATATATTAAGTTGGGATGATGTTCAGATATTTGCAGTTTGAATACTCTAAGTCATGGTAATTTGGGTCTGTCTTCAATAAGGTTGATCCACTGAAATAGCAAGCAGGAATATTCAGGAGTCTACTGGGTGTTTTATTTTTTTTTCTTACCACCATTCCTTATGTCCCTTTGACCCTTTCTCCCTCCCTGCCCCCCATAATCTCAGAGCCCTCACGGTGTTTGGTGTCCACTAGTTTTTATAAGTAGTTTGGTTTGTTGAATTGTCTACTCTGCAGATATCAAATATTTGTCATTGTCTTTCTGACTTGCTTTATATGATATCCTCAGACATCTTCCGTTTTGCTGAATATGGCAACATTTCATTTTTCCTTACGGCTGAATAGTATTTCATCGTGTGGCTATCCCACATCCTCTTGACCCAGTCCTCTATCACTTGGCACTTAGATTTTCTTGCTATTCTAAATAATGCTGCAATAAACATTGCAGAGCATTTAATTTTTTGAGTCGATTGTTTCGTATTCTTTGGGATGCCCAAGAGTGGGAATCCTGGGTCAGAATGTATTTCCACTTTTAGAAAGCTGGGGTTTTATTTCTTCCACTTACCCTTAAACTTCCCACAGCTGCACCCATGTCAGGGGCAGAGTGATGGCAAGGCAGGATGGGAGGAAAGCCACTGGAGGTGGCCCTCTTACAGAGTGGTGGCTCCTGCCAGACCCTGTTTCGAGATCACTTCCACCACCTAACCCTAGGACCCATAAGGGAGGGAGCTGCAAGGGGTGCAAATGCATAGTGATGCAGAGCTGGGGCTGTGGTGCCAGCTCTTCCCATTCAAGTCCTGATTTCATCACCTCCTACCTGTGCATCTTGAGTAAGGCACTTGACTTCTCTGTGCCTCTGCTTCCTTATCTGACCTATAACATAGATCAAGTGAGTTTAAATGATTCAATATATGGGACATAATAAAACAGTGCCTAGCCCATAGGAAGCTCTTAGGAACATTAGCTGTGGTAACTCTTAGGGCAAAACTCATTGATTGCCCTCATAACACTTTCTGTACCAGTTGATTGCATTCAAATTTGGCAAGTTCTTTAAGACCACAGGTTAGTTTTTAAAGTCAAAACTCTCATGCATTGTTTTATAGATCACTGGCCAGGTTTTATCACAACAATAGAATCTAAGCATGGGGGTGTGTTTCTGGGCATCTTCTGTACAAAGTGACCATTTGGAGGATTTTAGGCGGTGATATACGTATGTGTAACATTGTCTGAGCTTCTCACTGCAGTGGAGACAGGTGTTCTCTTCGCAGTACTCCTGAGATCTTGTTTTTTCTACTATGGTATCCTTAGCCCTTGATTTTCTTAATTATACATTTCACTCTAGGTCCATGTGCTAACTTTCACCGTTCACATGTTGCTTCAAGGCCTCACCAGCAATCTACAAGTTGGGGAGTTGGACTCTTGTTTAAATATCATGATTGAGGTAAGATTCAGAGAAAGAATTCCAGTGTTTTTTAAGTGGGCAAAGCATCCAAATCAGTTCACAAAATAAGAAATAAGAATAGTATATGAAAATGAAAAGAATCTCTTTGATTAGCCAGCAGAGGTTTAAAAAAGCTAAGACTCAAATGTAGGGAGATGGACGCTGCCGTTACTAGCAGGTCATGAATTGGGATTATCTTATGGAAAGAAAGTTGGCACTGTGAAGCTAGAGCTTTTCAAACAAGCAAAAATGTCAGCCACTTCCAAGAATCTGTTCTAAAAGAACAATCAGAGATGTGGTCTGC
The DNA here is from genome assembly GCA_004024925.1 of Scalopus aquaticus. NCBI lineage: Eukaryota > Metazoa > Chordata > Mammalia > Eulipotyphla > Talpidae > Scalopus > Scalopus aquaticus. Next base: position 27,138 of record PVIJ01005352.1, read on the forward strand.
GGTTCACACACAAGTTTGTTCACCAGAGCCTTATTTGACATCACGAAACATGAATAACCATCAACTATTAAACTTCGATGATGTGAAGGTTGGGAGGGGCCTGGGAGAGAGGGAATGTTTGTCACACAACCTTTTTTTGTTCATTCATAATAAAATGTAGATACTATGATTTTTAATTAAATGCATTAATCATGATAAAGTTGCAAATACATCATGAGAATTTCTTAAAGAGAAATTAAGGCACTCTTTGGTAGTACCAAAGAAGTACTTGTCTTTGTGTTAACCTATATAGAAGTCTTTGTGTTAGTCTTCATTTTGTTCCCCATTTGTATAAACTTTCAGGTATTTCTGTATAGTAGTCCCCCCTTATCTGTAGGGGATGCATTCCAAGACACCTTGTAGATTACCTGAAACTGCAGATAGTACCAACCATGTATTACACTAATATTTCACGCACAAATCCAGACCTGTGATGAGGCTTAATTTATAAATTAGTTGCAATAAGAGATTAACAATAACTAATATAAAATAGAACCATTGTAACAATGTGATAAAAATTATGTGAGTGTGTTCTTTCTCAGGGTATCTTATTGTACAGAATATTTTACGTATTGGCATAAAATACATACATAATATTTTATGTAGATGGCAGTTGACTGCAGTAACTGAAACCACAGAAAGCAAAAGCATGGACAAGGGGCAATTACTATTTTTGTTTTTATTAGTAGCATCCTAAACTACATTGAAACCTGATAGAAATTCATATCATCTAATTTCAGTCTACTTCCGTGTACTTTCCTTAATTTGGACATATCAATACTGTTTTGAAAAACTTTATCTTCCTAAGCACATTTAATTGCCCCTTGGCTTTTTTTTCTTCCAAAGATTTTTAACCATGAGTTGTTTGGTGCTATTGCTGAAGAGAAGGAAGTAAAGCAGATCCTGTCCAAAGTCATGGAGGCACGAAGAAGCAAGAGTTATGAATCTTATGAAATCCTGGGGAAGTTTATAGGAAAAGATCAGGTTACGAAACTGATCCTCCCATTAAAAGAGGTAAGGACTCTAATGCAATACAGGAGATCCCCACGCTGCTATATCATGAGTTCTGGAAAGGAGCTTTGCAGGACACACCTTAATACTGTACTCGATCACCAGGATTTCCTTTGGTGCTAAGAACACCAACACTATATGGCCTTTGTGGGTGGCCCTGAGCTGGGCGTTCTATCCAAGAATCAGAGTCCCCGGTGTAAACATGAGGAACAAAAGGAAAGGCAATAAGAATTGGAGTATAGAAGAATTGCACTGCTGCTCCCAGAAGGTCAGGAGGAAGAGGACTGGCATGCGCAGAATCCATATTGTGTTCTAATCTCTAGGCCTCATTATCTGTGCTAATCCACACCACCTCCCTGTGAGATCAGTGATACTGCCATACTAAAGATAAAAAATTCAAACTCAGAAAGTTAAAAGGAACATGGTTAAGGATGAAAATCAGGATTGGTTCAAGAGCTTTCTAATCCAAAACTCATTCTTTTCACTATTTTCACTCTGCTTCCTATTGAGCAGGGAATATAATTTACCTGCCTGCATAGTGTTCTCTGTGCCTGTGCAGGGGTGAACGTTCAGTCAACATAATTCATACACTGTATTATGGTTCTCTGTACTAAAATTAAAGCAAAAAGCACTATCTAATCGCATGCATTAACTATAATTCCAAATGTTTTGGTGATAGATTAACTCCCTAGGTGTTCCTAATATACTAAATTTATTTGGTCTTATCTGATGCCGATCTGAGAAAGTTAGGTGTGTTTTGAGGATGAAAAAGAATCACTGGAACACATATATAGTCCATGTATATTATCAAGTGCCTTCGAAGTAATAAAAGTTATTAATATTGTGTCCTGTGCAAGGGAAGCACTGTGAAGGGCTGTTTTGCTGGGCTGGTGGCCTGCGTTCCCATTAACTGATGTGGCCCAACGACTAATATCAAAGATTTGAGTTTGGCCATCGTATCCCATCATTAGCGTGGTTTCCTGAAGTAATGACCCAGCATTTTGTTGCTATTGTGTGTGTGACTTATTCACCCCCTTGAATGCACTTGGAGGGCTGACGTCTGCACAGTGTCACATCGTGTGTCCAGCCGTAAGCCCTGCGACCTCACCAGCAGACAGCACAGAGCAGATCGAGAGGCACACACACCACTGACAGTGCTTATCTCTGAGTTTGAGGTGGAGGGTCAGTTTGACATTATATATTATTTATATCTGTTTGAACGTCTATGTAAGAATGTCTTCCTTTTTTAGAAAAAACAAACATTAGAAAGCAAACATATAAAAGAAAACTCATAACAAATTAAAATACAGTTGTATGTTACACCGCAACATGATGTGTGGTTTGCCTTTAGATCTTACAAAACACCACGAGTTTAAAACTGGCCCGGAAAGTTCATGAAACATTACGTCGCATCATAGCAGGATTAATTGTAAATCAAGATATGACAGCAGAGTCCATTCTGTTGCTCAGTTACGGTTTGGTCAGCGAAAATCTCCCCCTATTAACAGAGAAAGAAAAGTAAGTTTTTAAATTTATTTTTTAAAGATTTATTTATGCATACAAGAGCTGGGGTGTCAGCCAGAGGTATGGGGGGGTGAGAGAATTCACCAAAGACAAGAGTGGGGAGCAGAAGAGGTGGACTGACTGAAATCCACTGCTGAGGGGAGCAGCAGGTGAGGCAGGAGAGGTCTGCTGTGCATGTGGGAAGCTCCCTGGCCGCCACTGGTGATAGCATCATGACACTCTGTCTTTAACCCCTGCGCCACCAGGGAGACCTCAAAAGTGAAGTTTTTTTTTAAAACCAACTATCCCATAGGTGTTTATTTCTTATTTACAGTTGAATGGGTAATTTAATAACTTGATTTAGTAAAAATATTTTTTTCTTAATCATAAAATGGTGCTGCTTTGCAGTGCTCAGGCTGAGGTCCTTTCAAGGGATACAAGTTGGCATGAAATTATTTTTCTGGTGAATGAGGTAACTGAAAGCTGCCAATTATTCTAGCCTTTCTCTGATCCCATTTTCATTTTAGACAATAATTGGGGTAAATTTTAAATATATGCCTCTTGTCAACAGAGATTTAGGCCTTCAAAGATTATAAAGTACTTTCTTAGTAAACTTCGTGGGTTTTCGCTTTTGTGTTGGAAAGAGACTCTGGCGTTTGTTTTCAGAAATCAAAGAAAGGGAGTGTCCCCTTGCTGTCCATCTTAATTTCAGTGTGTGTTGATTAGTCTGATCCCTTCTGGGGTTGCCCTAGCAGCCTTTTTAACAACCTAATCTCTGTCTTGTGGCTAAAGGAGAAAAAAGCCCACAGTAAATAGTATATCACTTAGCACTGCTAAGTGATTTGCCTTTAGATCTTACGAAACAGTGGAGGCTGTGGGAACTTCTGGGCAGAATGCAGCCTGAGGTGTTCTTCCCCTTATTTTTCATTCCAGGACTCCCGCAGCCCCTGCGCCGGATCCACGCCTGCCACCCCAGAGCTGTCTTTTGCTCCCCCCAACTCCAGTTCGAGGTGGGCAGAAAGCTGTTATGAGCAGGAAAACCAACATGCACATATTCATAGAGTCTGGGTTGCAGGTGAGGACATTTTTATATTGGTGTGATTCTCTCCTGAGGTCACGTTGCCTGATACCGTGTCAGGGCCGGGTGCCTACCGCTGCGAGTCAGCATTCGTGGGTACACTACATTAAGTTCACACTGGAAGTCCATGTCTATCCTTCACCACGGAACGAACCCCTTAAGAATTATCCTCACAATGAGGCTTGTTGCCCACGTCGTGTCTATATGTTTGAGTCACCTGCACATTTCCAGTGTTGCTCATTGCCCCTAGCAATGCTTCACCATAAATAAATCACAGAACCATCTTTTTATTTTTTATTT
>PVIJ01005352.1:31168-104963 GCA_004024925.1 Scalopus aquaticus
TTTATACATACAAGCTGGGGTACAAGCCAGAGCTGTGGGGCGGCGAGAGGGTTCACCAGAGACAGAGCGGGTAGCAGAACAGGCAGATCAGAACTACACTGCTGAGGGGAGCAGCGGGCGAGGCAGGAGAGGTCTGCCGCACCATGTGGGATTCTCCCCGGCCGGGCGTCGAACTCGCGTCGCCGCTGCCGACAGCTCCGCAGCGCAGCGCTTAACCGCTGCGCCACCGGGGAGGCCCAGAACCATCTTTTTAAAAGGTTTATCAGCCCATGTACTATTTCTCTCTTCTGCTACTGACTTTGATGCTCTATCTCAGAATAAATGGTTCTTTCTTAATACTTACTATGATTTCACTGTGCCTTTGCCCATGAGCACCTCTCTACTACTTGAAATTTTTTTTTAAAGATGAGGAGCTTTTAAAATTAGAAATATGATCAGTTTATTTCCTTTTTAAAACCCTCTTCTGACTCCATTTTTCTAGGAGAGAGCTCAGCCTTTCATTTGGGCCTTAAGCCCCTCACCTCATGTTGTATCACTGCCATGTAGCGTCCAGCCCCTCCGCTTCCTTTCAGTTCTGTTGAGTCTCCACCCTCTTCCTGCCCCAGGACCTCAGCACTTGCTTCTCCCTCTGCCCAGGCCCCCACAGACCTCTCAGACTGCCTGCGTCTGTGCTCATTACTTCCTGGCCAAGAGTCTGTCCTCCTGGCCAAGAGCTGTCAGAGCAGGGACCAGCCCACCCTGGTCCTTGCTGGGTCCTGCGCGAGCCAGTGCCTGCAGTCAGAGTAGCTACGAGGAACCGTTTGGTAGATGAACTTGGACTCTCAACTGCACCGTGATCTCCCGCTGTCTTCACTTCCTGAGATTCTCCCAGGCAGTTTCCCATTTCTTCAAAATGTTGTAATTCCAGACAGAAACATCTTAATATTTCATGTTTATCTCTCAGAATAATTTCTCTTTTATCTAATTCATTTGGTCTTATGGGCAACTAATGTGAAATCTTTTAGCTGCTGTATCTGAGTCTGAAGACGTCCAAGATCAAGTCTTCAAGCGCACATGTTCTGGAAATGCTGGATCCTTTTGTGTCTCTCCTCATAGACTGCCTGGGCTCCATGGATGTGAAGGTGGGCCTCTGTTCCTTCACAAGAACTGTGCTCTGCAAGATACCTCAAACTTATTTCTGGGGTTGAACTTCACGGGGTGGTTGAGTTCGTAAAAGGATTTATGGTATCATGAGCTATCTCTATTCCCTGCACTAAGCAGGCTCCCAATTTAATAAACCCATCTGTTTGAATAGCCCGTAGCAGCTTTAAAAGCCCTTGTAGGTACATTAATGTCATCGTTATTTCCTCACGAGGCCTTCATGAGAGGGTCAGTGTCCCCCTGTGGGTAATCATCCTCATCCTTGTCTCTACTGCTGCGCACCGCTATGGAACCTCTTAACAAGCCATGGGGTAGATATTAATGTTCCTTCAATAAATGAGAAAGTAGGCCCAAGGCTACAGCCAGACAGCAGGTATAGGATCTAGGTCTCCGTCTTCTGACTCCAAAGCCAACCTCTCCTACTTCCTCAGGTAGCCTGTTTTACAGTGAAGGTGCCGAGAGATGAGGTAACATCTGTCTAATTGAATAGGCCAAAGTTTCAGAGCTGGGATTTAAGGCCTCATTTTCTGACTCCCGAGCTCTTTCTATGTCTTCATCTACCCCAGGTCAGTGAGCAGTGAACTCTTAGGTTCAGCTGAACCAAGTGCAGTAACTGACAGAGAAGATCTCTGAGGTTTGTCCTGGAGGTGGGGGATTCCCAGGTAATCACTTGGCCCCAGCATTTAACTATATTAAATTATCGTTCATTGTGCCCATGCTTAATTGCTGAGTCAGCTATCTGTTGTTTGAGTGCAGAGGTGGCATCCTTTTATCCTTGTATTTTTAATAATCCTTAGGGTGCTTCATTTACATAATACAAGTTTAATAAGAATGGATTAAATGGGAGAACCATTCTAGAAAATAGAGAAGTCATTTATAATGTATTTTCCCAATCATTTACCTAACGTAGGTTGAGAGTATGCTAAGCAGTTTTTCTTATGTGATGTGTCTTCACTTGCTGTGGTTAAATGGTGAGTTCTTCTCCAGCAGGGGACAGAAAGCACCGCTGTCTTCTTACAGTCTGGACTGCTCTTCCGGAGTGGGCTGGGCGGGGCGTTTCATCCCTTCAGTCATCACTTACTAATTCTTCACAACTTGGGTGCTGGATTATTGGGTTTGGTCATGTCCTAAGTTCATTAGGGTCCTTGTTTTTGTTTTTCAGGTGATCACTGGTGCTTTACAATGCCTGATCTGGGTGCTGAAGTTCCCTCTGCCTTCCATAGAAACAAAAGCAGAACAGCTGACAAAGCACCTTTTCCTTTTGCTGAAGAACTATGCAAAACTCGGAGCTGCCAGAGGCCAGAACTTCCACTTGGCGGTGAATTGTTTCAAGGTGAGGTGTTTTCACTTGCACTTGGAAGCAACCAGTACCTGATTAACTTCAGAATTAGTTTTCCCCACTGTCCTTCTGTAGTCTTGGTCAGGAATTTTTCCAGACTAATTTGCTATAGGCAGAGGTCTGGCATCAGTGTGAAAAAGCATTGAATTGTACTAAGTCCTTGGCTTTTCACTGAGTCCTGGTTTGTGGATTCTCCTGGAGATTAACCTCCCCGTTATAACTTTCAGTGTGTGACCATACTGGTAAAGAAAGTGAAGACTTACCAGATCACTGAGAAGCAGCTCCAGGTTCTCCTAGCATATGCCGAGGAGGACATTTACGACACCTCACGACAAGCCACTGCATTTGGCCTGCTGAAGGTATGATGTCTCCCAGATGTTGGACTTAGCATTTTGTGAGCTTTACAGCAAATATTTAGAATAATGTGGGGCCTTGTGTTTTGACTACTAGAGACTTCCAAAATTAAGTAATTTTAAAAGATTTTGGTGACTGGTGAATTAATCACAGACTAACATATCTACTTATTAGAATGTTTGAAAGTGAGCACTGTATGGACACTTCAGGGAATTCTGTACAAATACAAGTACTCAACTTGTATTTAGCATATTGGGCTTTTTTTGTTTTTAATAGTGGTGAAAAATACGCATAACAAAATTCACCATTTTAATCTTCTTGTCATTTTAACCATTTTTATGTGTGTATACAGATATATAAGATACTTTCATTGTATATGGAAACTGCCTGCGACATCTTTAACATCAGACCGTCTTGTACCCATCTACAGTGAAACATGAAATGATTATGTCTTGTCCTTTTGTATTTTAGGCCATTTTATCAAGAAAATTGTTGGTCCCAGAAATTGATGACATCATGCGGAAAGTATCCAAATTGGCAATTTCCGCACAAAACGAGCCTGCCAGAGTCCAGTGCAGACAGGTTTGTAAGCAAAGGCTGAGCCCTGCCTCTCTGTCTTTTAGAGGCATGTCAACATTGACAGAATTCTAAGGACTCCCTCTCCGTACTATTGCTTTATTCTGAGACTCCCGAATCCATTTTACACTAAGTGGAGAGAAGTGTCTCTGCTTTGTCTCTGGGGCAGTATTCAGTTGACAAGGAGACGTTTGAGTCTAGCCCACCACATGTGGAAGATTCAGGTAGATGAAGTTCACTTGCCTCCCTCAGCATGGAAGCCTTCAGCAAAGGCTCCACCAGCACTCCCATTGTCCGCTCCTCACACATCACTGTGTGCCAGGGGCTGTGGGGGGTGCTGCCTCATAGCCCTCACCCCGCAGGAGCCGGGCGCAGAGCACAACTTCCACCCACAGTTATGTAATGACAGGTGTCAGTGCCAGGAGGAGAAAGTGCTGCCGTATTTCATCACTTATCAGACATACCATTATTTATACACCTCAAAGAAAGAGAAGCTATGCCACAGTGATAAGATACCATCAATTGTAAGGCGCATCCCAATTTCATGTGAAAAATGTGAAAAACCGTGCTGCTTAGAATTGATGAAATGTGTAGAATTGATGGGAAGAGCATATGATGATTATAGGGTAGGGGGAGGACCACCTGGAGTGATGGGGAGGGCTTTCCCAAGGATTCCTGTGTAAGCCAAATGAAAAGGGAGAACAAGATGTTGCCTTTCAAGTGAGGAGAACAGCGCCTGAGGCAGGTAAGCACTTCAGGTAGGTAAGAGCTCAGTGAAGTTGATGAGGTTGGGAAGGGAGCCAGGTGAGGCAAGATCTTGTGGTCTTGTTAGAGTTAGGACCTTCTTTCCCTAATAGGAGAAAGCAGTTGAAAACATGAGCAGATCTGAGTTTATGCCTTTGTCTGTCCCTGCCCCCAGGACGTGGAAGGTTCTGAACTGGAAATGTGACTTGGGGCGGAAGGAGCGCTAAGCCATTGAGGAGGCCGGGGTAGACAAGGAAGCTTGACTTAAGAAAAAGTTTTCACCTTGACTACCGCTAGGAAGAATCTGGGCCAACTACTGTTTCATCAGCATTGATTACATGCTTTCAGCTTTACTTCCATGCCTTCTTTTTTGTTGCTACCCTTCAAAAGAAATAGTACCGCCATTTTACAGTGAGGGGAAAAACACACCTTGGAAAGTTTGATGATATGCGTTAGTTCTCACAGTTGATTAATAAAGGAGACTGGATAGCATAGTGGCTTGAAAATACAGCCTTTAGGTGCAGGTACATGAGGCATGGAATTCTGGCTTTGTTATTTGAGCATGTTACTTACCTCCTTGTGCCAACTTTATTCTCTTCATATCACCTACCTCTAAGAGAGAAACAAGAAACGCTATAAACACAGTGCTTGGCACATAGAACCTCTTTAATAAAGGCATTGGTTCTGTCAGTATTAATATCATCATCATTATTGTCATTCAAGAGAAATAGGGGTTGAACCACAGTCCACACCCGTCCCACCACACTGCACCCCCACCTGTCAGAGAGATGAGTCTCCAATGTGTGAGCTCAGATTTAGTGCCCTAAACAGTGGTGCCAGTGAGGGCCAGAACTTGACTCTTAATCAGGCACTTAAGGTAGGACCTGGGTAGGTGAGGTGGAGAAGAAAGGGCACAATTGTGGCTCAGGAGGTAAACTTCACTTAACTGATCACGCTTCTAGAACGTCTTTGTAACCTACCAGTGTGTTCCTCTTAGGAAAGAGGAATCCTGGTGAGACCGGATCTGAATAATCATCCATGTGACTTATCTTCCTAGGTTTTCCTGAAATATATTCTTGACTACCCCCTGGGTGACAAATTGAGACCAAATTTGGAATTCCTGCTCGCTCAACTGAAGTAAGTTTGAGTCTCGCCTACACAGGGGGTGAGTGGGGTTCACTACTCCCCGCTCCTTTTTTTTTTTTTTAAAGATTTATTTATTTATGCATCCAAGCTGGGATGTAGGCCAGAGGTATGGGATGGTGAGAGGATTCACCAGAGACAGAGTGGGGAGCAGAACAGGCAGCTCGACCGAAGTACACTGCTGAGGGGAGCAGCGGCGAGACAGGAGAGGTCTGCTGCACCATATGGGTCAGCTCCCTGGCCAGGGATCGAACTCGTGCTGCAGTGGCTCTGGATAGCTTCATAGTGCTGCACTTAAGCCGTTGCACCAGCAGGGAGGCCCCACTACTCCCCTTTTAATGTGGTAGCTGTCTTGAAATGAACAAACCTGAAACATAATAGCACATTGTCTAAGGATTGCATGTGAACCACTGGCTTCAGGTCGTAGTTCTGTAAGGTCCTTTTCAATTCAGACTGACCACAGATTTTATCATTCGAGTCCACTTAGGTGAATAGTGAAAATCTTTAAAAGTTGTTACTGGCAAATTTTAGAGATACCAACAAGTCTTCTAATGTCCCTGTCCTAGTTACGAACATGAGACCGGAAGAGAATCCACCTTGGAAATGATCGCCTACATCTTTGACACATTCCCTCAGGTACCGTGAGTCCCAGACTGGAATTGTGCTTCCCTTGAGCCCCAGGAGCCCTCAGTCCCATCCCCAGTTTCTCCCTGAGAATTCCCATCACGCGTTCTCATCAGTGCCCATCTCCCCTAGGGGCTGCTCCACGAGAACTGCGGGATGTTCTTTATTCCTCTTTGTCTCATGATGGTGAATGACGACTCTGCCACGTGCAAGAAGATGGCGTCTGTGACGATCAAGTCCTTGCTCAGCAAAATCAACCTTGAGAAAAGGGATTGGCTCTTTGATATGGTTACCACCTGGTTCAAAGCAAAAAAGGTTAGGGTTGCTTTTGGTCATGCTTCCATGATAAGTCTCAGCTTCTGGCCTTCACACTTTAAATACATCTTATGTATTGTTGAATTAATAGCGCTGTCATTTTATTATAATAGCTTAATGTGTTCTTTTTTTAACATACTCTTATATAGGGATATTTATAGGGATGTGCAGTGTTGTTTTGATACTTTACACATTGTTTTACATCTTTTTTGTTATTTGTATAACTGACACACAGTAGTGAGGTTTCAGGTGTACAACCTAACTAACGATATGTTGTGAAATGATCGGCAAAGTCAAGTCTCTTTACCATCTTTCAGCACCTTTCAAATTTGTAATACTGTATTACCAATTACAGGCCCCATATTGCGCATTACATAACATACTTCGTAGTAAAGTTTCAAGAAATATAAGAGGTTAAAGGGAGTGACATAAAAACCACCTGTATTTTGACTATGTGATTAATGTCAGCCAGTTCCTCTACTTCATGAGTGTGTCATTTATTTTTTTTAAATATTTTATTTATTTATGCATGTAAGAACTGGGGTATAGGCCAGAGGTGGGAGGGAGGTGAGAGGATTCACCAGAGACAGGGTGGGAAGCAGAACAGGCAGATCTACTGAAGTACACTGCTGAGGGGAGCAGCAGGAGAGACAGGAGAGGTCTGCTGCACCATGAGGGTCAGCTCCCTGACTGGGGATAGCTTGATAGTACTGAGACTTTAACCCCTGCGCCACCAGGGAGGCCCTGTATCATAATTTATTTAACCATCCCTGTTGATAAATACCTTTTTTTCCCATCTTGCTTATTTATTCTATGGAATGTAATTTTGGTCAGTGATTTTATCCACTTACTCTACTACCATTATTGCTGACTCACCTTTGTGGAATTTAAGCAACACACATCAGTTTTAATGCTTTAAATATTAAAGTCAGAATAGGGGACAGAAAGTGTGGTATGAAACTATTTGTCATTCTTTTTCTTTTAATTTAAAATGTATTAAAGAATTCTGTGATAATGATGAATAATACCATTTTTTGATGCTATTTTCAAAGAAGACCTCTCCATATTTTTCATATTAGCCATCAAAAATCCATGTTCCATTGATTTCTGACGTTACAAAAAAATTCTGGTGACACAATCTATTTGCAATTTTGAAACAGCCTCCCAAGTTGTTTTTTCATTGTCTTATAGACCTTAAATAGACAACTAGCTGCCCTGATCTGTGGCTTGTTTGTGGAAAGTGAAGGAGTTGCTTTTGAGAGGAGGTTTGAAACTGTTCTCCCTGTGATTGAAAAGGAGATTGATCCTGAAAACTTTAAAGATGTAAGTTATTTGCTAGAGACTAAAAGATTTACTAATTTTTATACTCTTACTTGAGGTGATGTAATAAACAGATTAAATACTATTTATATTCCAAGATGTGTTATAGTAATCAAAGTGAGAAGTCAGTGCAGCTGGATCTTCCTAAGATGCGGGTTAAAGTAAGTTTTCTTCTCTAGTAAATGAAGAGCAAGGGTTCTCAGCGGGAGGATTTTGCCCCCCAGGGGCCATTTAGCTATGACTGGAGACATTCAAACTGTCACAGCTGGAGGGGGGGGTCTCCAGCCTTTAGGGTCCTGGGTATACGGCTGCACTCCTGAGCGCAGAGGGAGCCCCTGCAGCACACAATCATCTGACCCAAAATGTCAGTAGTGTGGAGGTTGGGCGAGACTGGTGTAGATTTACATGCTGAAGCAAAAATGCCTGTCAGATACTTTAAGTCATTGCCTTAAATGATATGCTTCCGTCTGCTCTTAGATCATGGAAGAGGCTGAAGAAAAAGCTGCAGATCGCCTTCTGTTTAGCTTTCTTACACTGATAAGTAAGCTCATCAAGGAATGTAATATTATCCAGCTTACCAAGCCATCTGAGACTTTGAGTAAAATCTGGAGTAAGTATTACCTTTTCATTTGAATCTAAATGTCAGCCTATGAGTGGTGATAGAATTATTGAAAACAGAACTTGGGAAAGTAGAATATGAGTATTTCAGGAAAAAGTCCATGAGAAAAGTTTTTTTTTTTTTTTTAAAGATTTATTTTTTATTTATACATACAAGCTGGGGTACAGGCCAGAGGCGTGGGGCAGCGAGAGGGTTCACCAGAGACAGAGCGGGGAGCAGAACAGGCAGATCAGAAATACACTGCTGAGGGGAGCAGCGGGCGAGGCAGGAGAGGTCTGCCGCGCTGTGGGATTCTCCCTGGCCGGGCGTCGAACTCGCTTCGCTGCTGCCGACAGCTCCAAAGCGCAGCGCTTAACCACTGCGCCACCGGGGAGGCCCCATGAGAAAAGTTTTAAAGGTCTCTCAGGTTGAATACAATGAAAACATTTACTATAAAAACAATATCTGCTTTTAATATAAAATAATATATTTTTATGATTTAGTCAGTAATATATTTCACTTGTATAATAAAGAATGTTAATTATAGGAGAGGGAAAGAAAGGAAAAAGTTTCCAAAGATCTCCTTGCTGCTTGATGATGATTTGATATGTATTCCACCCAATCTTTCTCTTTGTTAAATAGCCATAATTTTCTTAGAGGGGTTGCATAATTTTATATAGCTTTCATATCCTGTTTGTCCCTAAGTAAATAATTATTATACTCTAACACACTTTGTCATTATTCAGTAGTTACATCAGGCAACCGTGCCATCATTTACTAAACCATTTCATGCCTGTAGGACATTTAAGTTACTATATATCAATCTTTAAACGAAAAGTAGCATCCTCAAATTTTTAATTTAACACACTCAATTCTGATTAGTCAGTAGGAAATAGAAATTGGAGTGAATGCTTTAAGTACCCATGTATTTTATAAGAACTCATGAGCCTATGAGAAATAAGACAGGTACTGAGTTACTAACTACATGGCCCGCTCTGGTTTGGCTGCTCTGAGACTTGTCCCCACTATTACAGCGGTTCATATAAAGCAAAAGTAAAACCATGTTTAGGAAATATAGCAGTATAGACTGAAACTCAGATATGATATGGTTCATCCAGACTTTTAGTCCTTTCCCCCACACCACAAAGCTTCTCCTCTGTGTTTTCCAAGTGTGGCGCATGGAGAGTATGAGCTTTACGTGCAACACTTTATAGGGTCGTGTTTAAGGTTACAAGCTTTGGGACCAGATGGAGGTGGTGCCAAAACCCGGTTCTGCCTATTATAGCTTGGCTTCTCACTTAGTCCTTCTGGAACACCTGTTTCCTCATCTGTAAAGTGGCAGTGCCAGCCTCACAGAATTGTCATGAGGTCCTAGTGAGATAATACATATAACACACTTAGCCCTGTCCTGCCACACGGAGTTCATATAAAACCTTTGTGATAGTCAGATCAAGTCTCAGTGCAGCCAAACCAGATCACTTTTTGACAGTTACAGAAGCAAATGTGCAATTCTACACATATTTACATTACTTCATTTAGAAATTGTGAACATTAATGACACCTTCTCTCACTTGAATCTGAAACTAGTTCTGAATGGAACTGGCCTGTTTGGGCGCCTCCTTCTGACTCCAGTGTTTCATTTTCCTCATGAGAAGTTGGTTTCTGGTCGTTCCCAGTGTTTTGCCACCTCACTTGCTCCTCCCAGTCCGGGAAGCAGGGGCTCTTGTTCATCTTTGATTCCCAAATCACAGCACATAATAGATTCTCAGTTAATGTCTAAATTAGTCATCTTCACCACTGAAGAGCCAGGGGCACTGTACCTGAGAATTTGTGTTCTTTCCAGGCCACGTGCACTCTCACCTGAGACATCCACACAACTGGGTGTGGCTCACCGCAGCCCAGATTTTTGGGTTGCTCTTTGCCTCCTGCCAACCAGAGGAGCTGATTAGAAAATGGAATGCCAAGAAGACTAAAAAGAAGCTCTCAGAACCTGTAGCAGTCAGGTTCCTATCAAGTGACCTTGACCAAAAGGTAAGATTTCTCTAAAACTTTTCTTTTGTAGTCTGTGTGAGATGTTCATTCTGAGTCAGTCCTAGGATTAGCAGAAACTCTTTAAGGTGACAACTTGTCACCCATGTGACTTTCTAGTAACTGAACAGGGTTACCCTCAAGGCCAAGGTTCTTCAAAGATAGTCAGCCTAGTCATATTTTTGATTTACTTATTTAGTGTTCATCTTCCATGATGTGTTTAAGTTCCTTATCAACATTGGAAAATAAGATAAGTCTTATCTGTCCTGCCTCTTTTCATAACCTTATTGATGCCTACGTGAGATTGTGCTCATGAAAATGTTAACTGGGAACTAGGGTATATTTGTGATGTCCTAGGACCTGATGTCCTAGGCATAACTTCTAAGGTCATAGTGGGGAGGCCATAAATACTGAATGAGTGGAATATGGAAGGGAAGAACAGAGGAAGGAAAAAATAATGCACTTTGCAAAATATTACTGGTCATCTAAGGGATTATCAACAGTATCTCCCCAGAGCTTGAAATTTCCTTAAGCTGAAAGGCTTGGGATAGGCAATGGAAACAGCTAAACAATTTCTGTCCGTCAACCTTCCTTCTCCAGATCTACACAAGTGACCAATATAGCACCTAGTTACCTCAGTTCTATTACTGTTATTTGGGATTTTTTGAAATATTCTCTTTTGTGTCTTTCAATGTCCATTTCCTTTTCGCAGATGAAAAGTATCTCTCTAGCCTCTTGCCATCAATTGTATTCCAAATTTTTGGATCAGTCTCTAGGAGAGCAAGTAAGTATTTCAATCCTCCTAGTGTAATAGGAGGCCTATTCTACTGACAGTCTAGGAGTAGGCTCACATTTGGTAGCATCTTGTTTTCCTGCCTTATGTCTGGGGAATTCAATGAAATAAGGACATAGGCTCAAACATGTGTTCAGTTATGCACATTTGTCTTATTGACTCCATGGTCCACGTTGGAATGACTTTGGGCTCCATTTAAAATTCCCACTAAAGATGATACAGCAGCAAGCCATCTTCAGTTTTAACATACCTAGTCCACAAGGTAACTGAAGCTTCAAGCGCATAGGTTGATTGTTTTTATATTAACCCTTTGCACTCGAGCAGCGCCCGGCGGTTTAATGCGTCCACTTGAGCAGTGCCGCTCCGGCACCCGGCGGTTTAATGCATCCACTAGAGCGGCGCTGCTTTGGCCTCCGGCAGTTTAATGCGTCCACTCAAGTGGCGCAGCTAGGGCGCTCAAGCGATTTGGAAGTCAATATGTTTATTTCCGATGTGTGATAAGATATTCCTATCGCAATTACTTTCATGGACCAGGCTTGGCCTGCATCCTTAGCCAATTCTTAGCTTAGATTAGTTAATCTCAGTTTAGCATTGTGATACGTGTCCTGACAAACCGAGGCTGCATCTTGGGGATTGTTTTACTAAATATCACACAAAAACTAATTATAGAGTGTAATATTTAACAGATTTTGTTGTATTCAATGTAAAAATAAATAAATTGGTGAAATTTTATTATTTGTATACGTTTATTTGAGTATAGCATGATTTCAAAGTACCTGTAAAATGCTTCCCTAATATAGCTGAAATCATCTCGAGTGGCTGGTTCACCACGCGAAAAAAGCCTCGAGTGCAAAGGGTTAAACTGTAATTCTGAATTTCCTTCTCTTCACCTAGATGGTGAAGAGAAAACAGGAATGTTCATACTCCATGAGACTTTGTCCTTCCAGAAGGGAGATAAATCATTTCATCGCTAAAGCTTTATGTATTTTCATATTATAAAATATAGCTATAAGTAAAGTGTTAGTATACAGAAGGCATATCGATATGCCATAAATATAAACTACTTTTGAATGGTAAGTCCACTGCTCCCTTTCATTTTTTTCTTCTTTTGATAAACCAGTTGGCCTAATAGAAAATGAGGCAACGCAGATGTGGTTTCTGGATAAGAGCACTTGGCCGTGTCTCTTTAGAAGTCATCATCAACAAGACAGACTAAAACAGGTTAAGGCACAAGGCACTAGCACAAGGTGAATGTTCTGTATAAAGAGTGACCTCAGGCCACATGTCATAGACACCAGTACTTCCATCACTTTTCTAAGTGAAAGCATAGCATGCTTCAAGTTAGGGCAGGGTTCAGGAAGGAGCAGGTGGCTACTAAAATGGATAGCAAAGTGAGGCCAAACAATTCCTGCCAGGGTGGATATTGGGTGGGGTCTCACTATCAATTTTAATAGAAACTGACAGACTATATATAGATGAAAGTGCAATACTGGTTTTTATAATCATGGGATGCCTATTTTAGCTTCTGCTTTCAGACAGGGAAGGAGAGATTTACTGGTACTGAACCCAGATGAAAGAAATTGTGGAATTTAGTTCCCCATAATGTTAGGGTAAGTTAACAATGTGAGCAATGGTTACAGAGGAAAGACCTCCAGACCTGGGGCCATCTTCACGGAGGCCAGGCTTCCAGAAGAAGGAATTTATTGTCTTGGCATTATTCACTATTGATAGCCAGGCAAGCCTTGGACAGTGTGGGATCTGATTGCTACGTTTGGGGGAACTTTTCACATACAACACCTCTAGCAGAGCAACCAGAAAGGCGACGGACTCAAAACCACTTGGTTTCCTCTGATACATAATACACATGAAATCCATGTCAGAGATTCTACAAATACCACAGTTAGGGACTCCATACGTTTTAGTCTTACTCTAAGACTAAAAATCAGTTCCTGAGCTGTTAACAGTCTGGATCAGATGAGATTAGAGAAAGGAGGAGTTTAGTGTTTAGAATTTGGGCTTGAATTCCAAACACCTTTGAGTCTTGGCTGACCACTCTGTCTGTCTTTGGGTGAGTTGTTAGAACTCAGAGCCTGGGCTTGCTCACCTGAAAGTTGAATTATATATAAAGCAGCTAGTCCCTGCTCAATAATTGTTACTCCTCTGAAGAATAGGTGAAGGAATGGAATAGGGATGGGAATGGAGATGAAAGTGCAATACTGGTTTTTATAATCACGGGATGCCTATTTTAGCTTCTGCTTTACTAGACCATATTTCAAAATCATACCCAATTTCTCCTTCCCCACTCCACCCCCTTTTTTAAGGTTATTAAGAACTTGTTGTTCATAGCCAAAGTCTTATTTTTGCTGGAACCTGATCCTGAGAATAAAAATGAGATAAAAGAAGTCCTGGAACAAGAAGAAGCTATAGGAGATGGTGTGACCAGAAAGGCAGTAGGTTACGAGGCCTGTGCAAATGGAAAAGCTGAATTGGACAGAGAAGAGAATGAAGAGGCAAAGGAGGGCTGTAACAGGCCAGCCACGTTGCTGTGGTTGATCCAGAAGTTGTCCCGGATGGCCAAACTGGAATCTGCTTATTCCCCTAGAAACCAGTTAAAGGTATGAGGAATGTGCAGAATGACCAAAAATAGCCATTTTTTACAAAGTTTTGGATTGTCAGAAAAGGCATGACTTATTTTCCTATGTCTTTCGAGCACAAATGTGTCATGACTTTTCCGACAGCCCAGTATTTTACTAGTGATCCTCCCAACACCTTCAAAACTTTGCCTTTTGAACCCAAAACTGCAGTGGTGGATATCTGTCCCCAAATAGTCCCTTTCCTAAATTAGCTGTTTGTGATTGTAAGGATAAGAGAAACACTTCAAATGAAAAATGATCTGTGTTTTCAGAGAACATGCGTCTTTAAATTTCTGGGTGCGATGGCCCTGGACCTGGGAGTGGACAAGGTGACGCCGTATCTCCCGGTGATCATCGCACCTTTGTTCCGAGAACTGAACAGCACCTGTTTGGACCAGGGTAACTGTGGGGCCGCCTTGCCCCTGAATCTTGTACCTTAGGACTCCTCGCTTCTGTCCTGAGTGCTTCCATCTTCTTCCATCCTCCCTCCCTGACAGAGTTTAAGAAAGAAGACTTACAATGTATCAAGGCAATTAATGGCCAACAAATAAGGCATATTTGTGTTCCGTTTGTTATAGTCACTGTCTTCTCCTTTATACCTTCTCCAACAATGAATGTTTCTCCACTAAAAGATAATGTTTTTCCCCTAAGCATAAAAATTCAAAGAAAATTATAGTTTGGGGTGGTTCTAAACCTCGTGGAGCAATTAATAAAAAAATGTGATTGCATTTTCTTAGGAATTATAAGGC
The DNA here is from genome assembly GCA_004024925.1 of Scalopus aquaticus. Taxonomy (NCBI): domain Eukaryota; kingdom Metazoa; phylum Chordata; class Mammalia; order Eulipotyphla; family Talpidae; genus Scalopus; species Scalopus aquaticus. The sequence goes on from PVIJ01005352.1 coordinate 45,525, forward strand.
AAAAAATACATGTTATCTTTTTTTAATGAAATAGTTTTAAGTATTTTATTTTCCAATTTTTTTCATCATTTTCTTGCCTAGTATACATCCCCATGGAATTGGGTTGGAAGGAGGGGAGATAAAGTGGATATTAAAAGTTTTTAAAATAAGCAAATGATGTGAATGTCAGAACAGCAACCATTTTAGTTCTGTAGCCTGGCGAGAACATTTCCTCACTCTTAGAGGTAAAGATTTCCTCACACCACTCGCAGTGGTGAAGGTGGGGCAGGCTTTGGTTCTCATCAGTTGACATTAGTATCTGCTATTTGCCAGACACTGGGGGACTTTAAAAAAGGCCTAGTCCGTCTTCTTCAAGCTTCAAGGTGTTCTGAACTCTTCTGAAATTGAATGCACCAGTCTGGATACAGGATACATATGGGAGAGAGGAAGCAGGAAAGTGTGGGAGAGCAAATAGCTTTTTGCCAGCTTCTCAAAGGAGTCTTGGCCCCAAAAAGAAAAAAAAAAAAAACTTATCTCTAGAGCTAAATCTGTGTTCCATGAATTAGATGGGGCCCGGAGGAACTCTTACCTTTCCCCACTCTCAACAAGCGGAGCAGGTTAGTAAGGGCGATACAGGTGTTCCTGTAAGCTTCTCAAGTTACCTGGTCTTCAGAGCCAGGATTCTGCTCCAAGTGGAAATCGTGGTCTCTGATCTGGAGGCATCCTGGCTGAGCTGTGCTTGAGGGCCCTGCGCCCGACATTCTGCTTGTTCTCCCACCTCAGGAACATAGAGCTGGTTTTAGATCAGTATTTAATGTTGAAGTAGTAAAAGGGCCAATGCCAGAGTTTATTGTGTAGACTGTTTATTTTGTTGATATTCAAATGTCCTTTCCTATGTGACTGACTCAGTACTCTCTCTGATTAGACCCTTTGCTGAAGAATCTAGCCCAGGAAATCATAGAATTACTCAAAAAGCTGGTTGGGCTGGAGAACTTCTCATTAGCCTTTGCCTCTGTACAGAAACAGGCGAATGAAAAAAGGGCACTCCGCAAAAAGAGGAAGGCTTTGGAGGTGAGGTTTTGCTCTTTGAAAACCTGGCGTATTCTTTAGGCCTAATAACTAGCTCTAAGCCGAGGGGTGGGGGCGGGGGTGGGATGTCACACATGGGCAGGAAAGTTGAAAGCTAAGACTTTACAGCTGGGAATTGAGATTTTTTTTTTTTTAACGGGCACATGCTGCATGTAGCATCTTGAAAACTGAGCCAAATGGTACATTTCTGCATTTGATTTTTATTGATTTAATATTTAAAAGTAATATTAAATTCATATTCTTTTTTTCAAGTTTGTAACAAATCCTGATATTGCTGCCAAGAAAAAAATGAAGAAACACAAAAATAAAAAAGAAGCAAGGAAGAGAAAGATAGAGTTCCTGCGTCCAGGCTATAAGGCCAAGAGACACAAGAGCCACAGCCTGAAAGACTTAGCAATGGTGGAGTGACGTGCTCGGCGCTGACACACTTGGTCTCACCCCAAAAGCTTGAACTTTCCATTGGGTTCTGCTGGGTTGAAGTCAAGCAGGTTTTATTATTTAATTAGCCTTTGCCATAGATTGTATAATATACAGTTTAATATAATCATGGTCTTTTTTTTATTAAAACATTTCAAACTACTACTGTATCTTCACTGTATTAAAAAGCATGTGGCTTGCATAAAATTCAGTTTAAAATGCCATTTTTTAAAAATACACTTTAAAATAGCAAGAAAATGTAGCATTAGGAATATATCAAGCATGTACACATCCCTGGTTACGTGTATGGGGGAAATTAAATTTTACAAAAAACAGTAAGATCTGCACAAATGAAGAAATACAACCATGTTCACGAGCAGGAAGATTCAGCATTATGTTATTTCTTCCCAATTTGGACCCCATTGGTTAAATATGCAGCTAGAAAGCTGATTCTAAAATTTGTATAGAAGATAATAAGCTGCAAATAACCATGATGTGCTTTAAAAAAGAACAAGGGAGAAAAGGGGCTTACCTGTTCAGATAAAAGACACAAAAAGTGCTATCTGGAGACAGATGAGGGAATATGTTAATAAATTCCACTTCGCTAAGGGTAAGAACACCTACTTATGAAAAGACACAACTGGGATATGGCACATACCAGATAAAGGATTAGTAGTTCCCAGACTATATAATGAATATACAGTCATAGATAGGAACCAACAGAGGTAATCCAGTGACAACAGGGTTTTACAGAAGAAATACAAATGGCCCTTAACCATTAACATTTAGAATATATGGTTGTCAGGTCTTAAATATTAAGCCTGGTAAGTAGTCACGACCTTGAGACCCCCATGTTTCACCCTGAGTTCCTAGATTCCCTATCTCCCTACACAGAAACTAAAGGATTAATATCTAGGCTAGTGGGGGTCCTTCTGCATCAACTGTGTCTAAATGTCAAATACTTTTAGTTACTCCTATATTCAACTTCATAGGAAAATTCAAATTAATACCAGAGTAAGATTCCTTTTGAACCCTTCAGATTAGTAAAGCTGACAATAAGAACTGCTGACAAGCATATTAGAGCAGTGGGAACTCCACAAGCCACTTTGAAAAAAAATTTGGAATTATCTTTTTCAACCACATGGTATCTTTTCCCTTATGCTTCTCTTGATGTGGAAGCAATGGAATCCTCTACTGCTTCATGTTCTTGGGAGAGGAACAATCCATCCTGTGTGCCAGGTACTTGGCGTTCATGTTGTGTATCCCCATCATATTCCTGAGAGCTCCTTGAAATTGTTTAGCAGGTGAGTAAACAGTTTCATTTCCTGAGGATGGCTTGGACTGGACCATGGGTGGCAGAATCAGGATTCAAGTTAGTATCGAAAGCCCATGGTCTTTATAATTTGTGATTATGAAGTCAGAATATTACTGTGTGTGACCTAGGAATCAAGTTCAAACATACATGAACTTCAGCATCTGTTTTTTGATGTGGATCATGTCCCACAGGTCTCACGTCTCCAGGGTGTTTGTAATGTGCCAGAAGGATAAACATGAGGCATCTCAGAAGGCTCATTTCAGTTAATTCTAAGTGACTTAAAGTAAGTGCATGCATTGCTTTTGTGAAAATTATAAAAAACAAAGTTAAAACTAAGGTAAAGTTCAAACGTGTTAGGAATATTGAGCACGGCTTTGTTTTAATCAGTAAATATTTATTGAGTGCCTACTGTGTACCAGGTGCACCGCACTAACGCAAGGGATACTAACAGTAAATAAGGTATGGCCACTGCCCTCAAGTTTACATTTCAACAATTTAAAGTGCATCTCAGGTATTCACATAACAGAAGTAACCACCACACTGAATTTCTCCTTTTTTACAGTGATAACGTGACACAGCACAACTACCAACCAGAGTTCTAAGAGTACTAGTGTGACAGAAACCTTTCATATTTGCCCAAGTCTCTTGGGTACAGGAAAGAAAACGCAAAGTAAGTAATTTGTGCCTACAACTCACTGATTTCAAGCATGGTACTTTCACATTTTTCATAAACAGGACTCAAGATATATTTTGTAAATACCAATATTCAAACTCCTGACACACCTACATAGACAAGGCCCCATAATTCATACCATATGAAAATAAGTGTACACTCTGTCTCCTGCTATTCTTTGTCATAAGCCAGAGGAGGTAGGATCATCCTAGTGCTGACTCTGCCACAGCTTCTTGTGTCCTCAGCATCCAAAGTAGCAAGGGCTACACACCAGATCCTGGCAGCACCTGCCTGCCAGCTCACTTGCCGTTCTGTTCTCACAGGGTTCCTGAGCTGCTGGGGACCACTTGGCTACCTGGGAACAAGCTAGCAATAGTTCAAGCCCTTGACCGGGAGGACCTAGTATCAAACTGAGGACTACTATTCTCCTAGCTGGCAAATACTATTTCAACCACAAACACATCCTGAGGTGCTGTAATAGCCAGGCACCTGGATTCTAGAGCCAGACATGTGATAAAGACAGTCTGCCCATCAGGAGTCACCTATAATACACTGCTATGCCCAGTTAGTAATATTAGGTTCTTAGAGAAAAAGTCTCCAAAAAAGACTTCAGAGAGACTGAAAAAGAGGGAACTGGGGAAGGAATAAAAGTCCCACAGGTGAGAAGAGAAAGCCAACATTCATTTGCACTCAGAGAATAACCAAGTGTGAGCAAAGAGGCCACAAGCCAATATCTGAAGGCCAGTGGCAGGGACAGGGAATAAGCCACTGCTGTTCTCAATCTGAGGGACACAACAGTAGCAGGCTTCTCTTCACCAGCATCTGACTTTTATAATACTAGGTGTCTAACTGAAAAAAATCCACCCAATTTTAGTACTTAATAAGGACTACATTCACTTCTCACTCTAGCTACTACTGTGGTGGGCTGTGTAATTTCAAAAGTTCTTTGGAACATAATTTTTTAAAAAAAAACTTCTCTGATAATCTAGCAGGAAACCTGATCTTTAAAATGAAGAAAGTTTAATTTCTCCCTATAGAATAAAATTCTGACTTTTCACTGAACTTACATGACCAACTACAGGTAAATAAATCTAAGACAATACAGATGTCTTACGTTTCTCAAAATAGAACCTTTTTAAAATTTCATTTAATGTGCTATGAATTCTATCATGTATCAATTTAAGAATGTTTTTCTTCGTCTACTAGTATGGATAAATTTATGGACATTACTTTGAGTATACTATGTTGACTTCAATTTATATAATTTTATTTAAGGACTGGGTTGTCTATTGCCAATATTAACATTTTCAGGAATTCAAGGTGTAGTTTGTAGGACAAGCTTTGACTCAGAAATCTTGCTTTGAATCTTCTTCCACCTCACTAGCCAGTGACCCTGGGCAAGTCAACCATCAAAACCTTAGGTCCAAGCCCATAAAAGTGAGACAGTACAGCCTGCTCTACCTCTATCACGGGGTTCCTACACAGATCAACTAGGTCAATATGTGTAAAAATTTTTTGACAACTACAAAGTACCTATAAAATGACAATTACAGGTAAGAGTGCAGCTAACCACAAACTTCATGCCTATAACCAAATGCTTTAAATGAAACAACTTAAATAAAACAGGCATTAAGCAAAGGAAGACTACATTACCCACACTATATTCTTACCCTATTCTGTTGGGTCTAATCTTTGGGAAAAATTCATTTTGGGGGGGAAAAAAATCTGAGTTAAGTTTATCAGTGTTAATATAAACAAGCTGCAATCACTAATTAAAAAATAGGAAGAGTTTTTTTTTTTTTTACCTCAATAAGAGCACATTCTTTAATAGGACTGTATTTGAATAAGAATTCCATACAAATAGAATATATACCTTAACACAAGAATGCAAGGAAGGAGTATTTATGTTACACAGAAAAGATATTCAGTTGGTTCAATGAGATGAGTTACCCCTCCAACTAAATACTTTTTTATATTTATTACAAATGATGCAGTCAGTATTTAGTAGTGTAAAGCACAAGTGATTTTTCCAAAGGGATATGTGATGTAGTCTTCTTTTCAGAGAAGTGACTGAATTTACTGTCTGCTCTTTAATGTTTCAACTAACCTGTGAAGAGAAAATGAACAGTTTTAAAAAATTAACTTCAAACTTACAGGTACAGAGCATTATCAATTCATATTAATTCATAATATGAATTTTATACCAGAGGAAAAGCCCAAAGCACAGAAAATAATGAAGACTAGGAGTTATATTAAAGGAATGAGGTTATGAGCTCACTTTCCATAAGGTCTTGTATTTTATGCTTTGAATAATAAAAAAAGACTAGATACCTATTTTCTGGGCTGCCTCTACTAGCGACAAGCTAGTTATTGATAATTCAGAAGTGGAAACTAGTCTCAGCCCCCAAGGAGCTGATAAATTAATGCACAAATCAAACAAAAAAGTAAATAAATCAAGCAAAAATTATAAGACAGACTGTAAGTACCATGTCACTGAACTATAACTGACAAGGTAGTGGGCACAGAGTTATTCAGGGAAGGCACTAGAGGAAAAAACCTTAACCTAATTCCTGAAAAGTAAGAAATTGGAAGTCAGGCAGGGAAAAAACTGTAAAAATAGCAGAGAGCTGGCTTATCTAAGTAATTATATTCAGGTAGGTATGCCTAAAATAAAAGTAGATGCACATGAAAACCAGTGGGGAAAAAGGCTGAAAGAATTTATGATATGCTGCTAAGAAATCTAAATTTTATATTAAGACTAAAGAGAAATTATGCATGTGCTTGCACAGATGGCTTCTGGAAACATGTCACTTACCATTCCATTGCCTCATCAAGGCCAGTGCCTTTGGTTGCTGAAGTTTTGAATATCTGCCATTTTCGGTCCTTCAAAGCAGGTAACCCAAGTGAATTTGCCATCTCTGAGGGAGTCATGGCTTGTTCCATGTCCTGCTTATTTGCAAACACCACCAAAATAGCTTTTCTTAGTTCTTCTTCCTAAATAAAATAGAACATTTAATTTCCTTTAGTCAATTTGCTCCCTTGAGTTTAGAAATGCCAAAAATACATTCTTTTTAAAGCATGCTTTCTAATTATTAATATATAAATGTGCATTATAAATTGAAATTATAGGGAAGTAAAAAGAAAAACTTCACCCAAAATCCTACCTCCCAAACACAATCACTGTTAACATTTTTGGCTTTTATCTACTGCCTTGTAACAGATATTTAGTAAATACATTTACGCATTTAAGATCAGTTCCATATTCTGCTTTAAAAAAAACTAACATTAAGTCATGAATGCCTTTCCAAACTATCAATTTTTCCCCAAAAAATATTAATGGCTAAAACACACTATATACCATGAATGCAGGCATCAAAAATTACATAACTGTTTTCTAGTATTACTATTAATAGATTTTCACTTGACTATTAGAGAAACCCAAGTGACAGTCATTATATAAAAACCTTTGTGACACTTACTGTTTATTTCCATTATTTAAAATGTGTTTATCTATGGGGCCTCCCTGGTAGCACAGGGGTTAAAGTCTCAGTGCTATCAAGCTATGGCCAGCCACTGCCACATAAGTTCAATCCCTGGCCAGGGAGCTGACCCACTCCCTTCAGCAGTGTATTTCAGTAGATCCACCTGTCTGCTTTGTCTCTGATGAATCCTCTCACCCCCCACCCCCGTACCTCTGGCCTATCCCCCAGTTCTTGTATTCATAAATAAATAAATCTAAAAAAAAAAAAAAAGATAGAAAGGTAAGTAGGGGCCAGAAATGTACCAGAAACCCAGAAAAATCCATTTCCCTGAACTTTAATGTTTCTAAAACAAATAAGTACTCTTTCTTATCATTCATACCTACATATGTATACAAGCTAATTTATACAACTAATAAAGACATTAATAAAAATCACTTCAGAGTAGTGAATTCAGCTCTGAGCTTCTTCAAAGATCTATTTTAATGTTGCCAGGATGGAATTTTTTTCTTTGTCTCCAGCCCTTTCCTCAATGGTATTTCTGGAAAAGGAATGGAATTTACATAAAAGAAAATAATACTAAAGATACTAGGGGTGAAATGCCACTGCTTTCCTTTTAATTATTCCTGCATACAATAAACAAATATAAGTGATTTCCCCACATTTTAAGTTTTCTTACCTCCAACATGGCAACCAATTCTGATTTGGAAATGCCAATTCGGTCTCGGTCACAACTGTCTACTACATAAATGACTGCATCTGTGTTGGAATAATAACATCTCCAATATGGCCTAAAGAAAATTCAGAAAAGGAAACAATGCTGTTATTTGAAAGAAAAAACCAGTATGTTAAGCTACATGCTAGAATTTGGTAAAGATGGGGAGGGATGATAACATGCCAATCCTGCCCCACACATGCTAGAATCAATGCCACAATAGTTCAGAATTTCTAATCATTTATCCCCTAGAGGGGATCAAAAGAAATGTTGATAAATATTACATCACAGGACCAGAGTCTGAGGATGAATTCAGACTTTAGGCAGAGACAGTGTGGTATAAAATCACTAAATGTTCAGATAAAGAAAATGTACAAAGACCTACCTGATCATTACATCTTATAAATCTTTAACTAGGAACCCCTTAAAAAGAGTATTTTTTTAAAATATTGTGATTTTATATAGTAGGTTAAATTGATCACTGACGACACCAAGTGGGAGAAATAAGTAAAATCGGAAATAAAAAATGATTCAAGAAATAAAATAAGTTAAAAGGTGGCAGGATGTTGAAGGGATGGACGACTACTCTTTTAAGATGGTGCCCTAGGAAGCAGCCACCAACAATCACCAAACACACACAGTTGCCAGGTCAAGCACAGAATGTTGTGCAGGGGACCTGAGTTCCAGAGGGGATCTATGTTCACATTAGCCCTAAATGGTTAACCTGCAAAGTATTTTTATGAAATCCAAACATATGTGTCACAGAGGAAGGGACTGAAAAGAACTACAGGGATGGCCCACTTTAGTTAAAAACTACTGAAGTAATTAGGTCTTGAGATTTTCATGAAAAGACATTTCAGGTATTAAATCATCAAATATCTGAAAAACTAGTTTCCTTAGATTTTATTCATTTGCAAGTACAACCAGTTTTACCTCATTTTAAACTAGGTGGTTCCCATTTAACCTATTAACCTTAAAAGAGCCAATAAGCATTAAATATCACAAAGTAATCTGGTCATTCTACCATACCTGATACTTGTCTGTCCTCCTAAATCCCAGACTTGGAATTTAAGGTTTTTGTATGTTACTGTTTCAACATTAAATCCAATAGCTGGAAGAGAAATCAAATCAATAGTATAAGTAGACTAATACATTCTACCTTCTAAGTATCTAATCTAATTGAGTTTCAGCAACTAATGGTAATTACTGAATCATACTATTGAGGCACTGTTATATCATAATATCGAGATAGCATTCCTTATAATGCAAGATAATATGCTGCTATATCCCCACAAACACACACAAAAATCAGTGAGCAAAATCAGCACTACAGTCAGGTCATGGAATAACTCTGGGCACCTTGCAAATATACCATGTTTAGTGCAGTGGAAACCCTATTCCATTAAACTCCTCATAATACAGTCCTGGCAAAGAGAAGTATTGTATTTAAAGTTGTATTCAAAAGGACAGTTGTAGATACATTACCAAAAAAATGGGATTTTGATAGGTAGCACATAAATGTGATAAAAACCATGAAAGCTCAGATGCTGAGCTCCAGTGCTAAGGCCAGGGTGACAGCTCTCTACCACTTTGTGAAAGGTGTGTGCTCACTAATGCAGTGTCACACAACCTCTGCAGACTCATTCCTCAGGAGCTCATCTGTAATGAGATCAGAGTCCTTACGTTTGGGGATGGTCAATGGTGAAGTGTCCTATCCCTTTTTCCTGGCATCCTTAAGTGGAGCTCTAGTACCACACGCTGAGGCAATACCACTATGCTCACTGATAGGAATCTGAGGGAGGGTGAACAGGATGCTCAAAACATCAAAACTTACTAAGATTTTACAAGTTTTTTTTAAGTCAAAGTAAAAAATGACATAGCTGTAAATGGACAATTGATGTAAGTTTATATTGGCAAATGATGCTCATGAGTATTTGGCAAGTATGCCTATACCTGAGTGAAAAACTAAAAAGTAAGTTCATAATGTCTGCCTTAGAATTCAGTAAGAATATAACCACCATCTTCACTACTACCAGGAACAATGTATTTTTTTTTCAAGATTTATTTATTTATGCGTACAAACTGGGGTACAGGCCAGAGGCGTGGGGTGGTGAGAGGATTCACCAGAGACAGAATGGGGAGCAGAACAGGCAGATGGACAGAAACAGACTGCTGAGGGGAGCAGCGGGCGAGGCAGGAGAGGTCTGCCGCGCCATGTGGGAATCTCAACAATGGATTTATAGGCAAAGGACAAAAGTGTGGGGAAGGCTTTAGTCACTGAAATAAGACCTACTGGGCTGTGCACTGCAGGGGCAAACCATGGGACTTACCACAGCAAAGATAGGCGATTTTGAGAAGCAAAACTCAAGGGACCTGAAATTTATTGAAGGTGGCAGAAAGAAGTGACAGATGTCACAAGTAAAAAGTTCTTGAAAAGTTCTTCTTTCATAAAAAGTAGACTTTTTTTTTAATCTGGAAATTTAAATACTACTAAATACAGAAGTACCTCTGTAGACAGAGAAACTTTAGTGGCATAATTTAAATACTTGAGCAAACTACTTAAGTTAAATGTCATAACCTTCTCTAAACAAAATCACGTCAAAAAAATGAAAACAGATAACAGTATTTTTATGTAGTCAAATCACCTTGAGAAATATTTTTCTAATATTTTCTAAGAATATTTTTCTAAGATTTTTCTAAGGTGCCAGATTAATAATGAGTCTCTGCAACTCAGACCTTTGCATGTAATCAACAGAACTATTTAAGAGAAACTAATCTTAAAATAGTAACAAATACTACAGCACAAAAGGTTCATATAGAAATATGTCACTTAATATCCATAATTCTTTACATGGATTTACAAAGTATTTTATTACTTCATTTATCTCCCCCTCAAAGTCAGCAGATATTTCATTTTCTTCATTTTATCAAGATACTGGCTCTCAATGAGATTAAATAGCATAACTCAAGCCAAATTTTAACCTCTCTGAACTACAAATCCTTGCCCTAACAGTAGTCCATAAATTATACCAAATTGCCTCTCAGCTTACAAAAAAAAAAATCATCAATATTGGGCCTCCCTGGTGGCGCAAAGGGTTAACTCTCAGCACTATGAAGCTATCTGCAGGCACTGCAGCACCAGTTCGATCCCCGGCCAGGGAGCTTCCCACATGGTGCAGGAAACCTCTCCTGGCTGGCCCACTGCTCCCCTCAGGAGTGTATTTCAGTAGATCTGCCTGTTCTGTTCCCTCTGTCTCTGGTGAATCCTCTCACCCCCCACATCTCTGGCCTACACCCAGCTTGTATGCACAAATAAGTAAGTCTTTGGGAAAAAAAAAAAATCAATATTATGCCTATACTAGATTATACACCTTAGCGAATACTTCATTTTATGAATTATTTATTCAGAAAGTTATGTAAGATGAAAAGCAAAAGGCCTCCATAATTAGTTTATCATACCAATAACTTACTAGGAATAGTGGTAACGACTTCGCCAACCTGTAATCTGTACAAAATTGTAGTTTTTCCTGCTCCATCTAATCCCAAAATTAAAATCCTCATTTCCCGGGTTCCAAACAGACTGGAAAAAATACTTGAGAAAAAACCACCTAAAAAAAAAAAAGTAAAAATATATTCACTGTCGATTTGTCAAGTAGGTCCACAAAACATTTCATCTTGGCCTGTGAAAGCTGTACCAAATTAAGCAATATTTTAATATCTGCCTCAATTCACAGGTACATATTTTTGCATCCAGTGAAATATATTATTCAACATCAAACAAATAATTACTGATTTAGATAATGTGTCAGGAGACACAAGAGGGGGGGGGGGAGATGACCACTGCCCTCAGGGAGCTCACCTTTCTAATCAAGAGAATATGGCTAACTTAGCACTATCTCCACACATCCCTAAAAACCAGAGGGCAAATCAGAATGACAGTGGGAACAGTGAGGTCCTTGAAAATGAAATTATTACAGTTATTCAGCAGCAACACCATCATAACTACCTTCAATCACTGAGGCTTCTCTGTTAAGCAAGATAACCAGCACGAGAAACTGAGACATAGATGTCAAAACTAATTTTGATGGAAAATTCCTTTAAAAAGGTAATAAAGCAATGTTATAAAACAATGTATGGGAGATACAAACTTAAATTAAAAAATAAGGCTACACTTGATGCCATCATGAAATGTTTCCAGAAAGCTTCCTATATTCGCAGTCTTGTTAAAGACAGAATGGTAGTCACCAGATGCTGGGGGAAGAGGAGGAAGGGAGAGAGATGGGTCAAATGGAACAACTTGATGACAAAAGTTAATAATAATGAATTGTACAGTTGAAATTTTGCCTAGAGACTAGATCTTGAAGTGGTCCCACTACACACAAGTAAAGATAATTCTGTGAGGTAACTGATGGTTAGCTAGCTGTGGTTAACACCTGAATGTATGCAGAGATCAAGACATCACACTGAATATATACGATTCTTACTTATCATTCATACCTCAATAAACCTGAAAAAATTACATAAGGAAATTATCCTTTGCTTCAGCAGGGCTCTGAGACAAACACCTAACAACAGATTAAAGGTGTTGGTTTCTTGTGGATGTTTTTAAAAAAGGAAAAACCCTAAGAGTAAGGGAGATGGAAATTTAGAGTATTATTCTTCTTACAACGAAAGAAATTTTTTGAAATAAATTTTTGGTCAATATCCAAAAAAAACCACACGTTCACCCTTTCCCACCATAAGTCATTAGAGAAGATTAAAAGAAAGTTACACTAACAATATAAAAAAGTTGACAACAGAAGTGATGCCCCACACAACAGTTATGACAAAGAAATGGCACAGTTAAAAGAGCACAAGTCTGGACCAATGAACACACCAAGAGCTAGAGAACCCTGAGAAAGTGTAACAGAAGGGGTAAGACTTGCCAAAGTCCTTTCTACCTTTTTACAGGTAAGAAGAGGAAGAACAAAACTGAAGGGGATTGTGGAAAAAGACAGGAAAGTGCATGTGATGCCTGAGAGCCGGAAGTAACACTCCAAAAACCTTGGAAATTTTTAAATAAGCCAAAAAATTTGAACCCTCATTTCGAGTTAAAGAACCTGTACCTTCACTTGGGCTCTAGCAGAAAAGAGGATAGTGACGCTGGTGACGCCAATCTAGTTCCCTGATCAGCCCTCCAAACACTGAGTTTAAATTTCATTCACTAACCAGTAATACCCTCCCCACTTCCTTCTCCATCTTACTATTACCTAAAGCAAACCTCCAGGTAAGCAGACAAATGCCAAGTGGACTACCAAATTACACCATGAGCAACACCTCCCTCTGGATTTTTTTAACCTGACGCAGTCCCAGCGACCAGGAAGAATCAAGCTGCCACCAGGGTCAGATCTCATCTTTCACCCATGAAACCCTCAGCGCTCCCGCGACTGACACGTTGCTCTGCTTCGCCAGACCAACCCTGCCCAGCAAGTCAAGCTGGGGCTGTGAGAGGTGAGGGGAAAGTTCACGGTCAAGGGAAAGAGCTCGGAGCTGGGCTCCCAGGCCGCCGCGCTCCGCGGACCCGCGCTGCTCCCAAGCCCACACCCGCCGGGAAGGAGGGGAAGCGAGAGGGCGGGGGCGAACGCGCCGGGCAGGGTGCACCCCCGCAGGCGAAGATCCAAGGTGGGTTAAATCCCCGGCGGCCTGGCGCCTGGAAGCCCGCCACTCCTGGCCTTGCAGGCCCGCCCCGCTCCTCCGCCAGACCCCAGCCTCCCGCCGCAGCCCACCAGAGAGTGCCGGGAGCCCGCCCCGGACCCCTCACCCATGATGTCTGCCCTCCTCGATCGTCAAAGACACGCCCCGGACTTGGCAGCAACTTCTTTTTGGGCCTCGGCACCGCCACCTCCGCTAGTCTTGGCCTCCGGCTCGGGCTCCGGCTCCGGGGCGGTTTCCCTGGAAGCCCGGTCCGCCAGCAACTTCCACGTCGGACTCCCGGCGGGGGCGGGAGTGGGGACCGCGGCGACTGCGCGCCGGGCACGGCGTCTGAGCGTCCGCGGTCGGCACTTTCGACGCAAGTTCTCTGACGCGCCGGTGTAGATACTGTAGAAACCAGAAGAGAAAAAAAATTCAAGGACGTGGAGTCTCGCCTGCCTCTGTCTTCCTAAACGGGAAATGCTTCCGAAACTGGGAAAATCGTGTGTTCATTTTAAATTCTGACATCAAAAAGTGGCGAATCCGCTCACCGAGAATGCGAGACGGGTCTCGATGAGACGGCGCTATAGGTCGAGGGCGCCGGCTGTGGCTTCGCAGGTGGAAGTCCTGAAGCGCCCTGCGGCGGCGACCCACCTGCCCCAGGGTGCTTTCTCCAATAAAGAAATAGGACTACGTAATAATAATAGGAAGAGACCAGCGCCGCCAAGGCAGAGCAGCCTACACCCGGGGCCGCTAACGAGATTTTTGGTGTCGCAGTGGCCTGCGGAGCCACCGTTAGGCCCCTCCCCCATTCTGCCTGCTTACTCTGAGCCCCTGTCCCCCTTTCCGGGATCCTCCGCGTGGACGACCTGGCCCAGATCTTGGGGACTGAATACCTCTTCCCTTGAGGAGCGTCGATTAGGAAAAAAGTAGGTCGTGGTAGTGAAATGGGAGGTAGGAAGCGACACCTGGAGGATGGGAAAAAGGGATTCTCCCAGACTGGGTTTTTTTTTTAAGGTATCCTAAAATTCTGGTAAATGCATGTCCAGACTCTTGTTACTACTATTGGATTACATGTAGGGAGTCTATGCAAATCGTAATTTTTTATGATTCTTTGGAGTAGACAAAAGTACCCAAGTTCGGGATGTGATTGTTGCAAAAAGACCTACCCCACAACATCCCAACCATAAAGAAGATGGAGTAAATGTTAGAGCAGCATATAAAGAACCCGTGTTCTCAAGAGTTAGGGACCCTTGCCAAGAGTCTTTTTGGTTCATGGTCATAAATATAACTTTCACAAAGAGACATGATAATCATAGCCAGACAGAGAACTTTAACCTCTGTAAATTTAAGAAACGGAAACCTAACATGATTTTAGCACTCTGCAAATGCAAAGAAACAGAACCCAACACCAGAAAACCCCAGAAAGACCAAAACCTCAGTGAAGGGGGGAAATTCAGAACCAAGAGGACTCACCACAAGAACTTGGGGCTGACTGGGAGACAACATTGCAAACAGGCTCTTGCCCAGGCTGGGTTCCAGTGGCAGCACTGGAGACACGGTTGCGTGTTGTTTCCGTTCCCACTTTGGACACCAGAAATGTTGCCTGAGAAAAACACCAGGCAACAAAAACACCTAGGGCCTCCCTGGTGCCTCAGGGATTAAAGACACAGTGCTGTCACGCTACCACTAGCCACTGCAACATGACCCAGCTAAGGAGTTAACTGACATGACGCAGCATGCACTTGTTCTGTGTCACCTGCTCCTCCCCTCAGCAGTGTATTTTGGTAGATCCTCCTGTTCTGCTCCCCACTCTTTCTCTGGTGAATCCTTTCACCCCCCCTACACACACACACACCTCTGGCCTACACCCCAGTTCTTGTATATATAAATAAATAAATCTTAAAAACATAGTAGGACTAAAATAAAACAATGGTATTTATTTGGGGTCCTTAGATTTGCAAATTGCACAGCACAAATTCTGGCATTAGCCAGAATTATGTCCCACTGGGATCTTGTTTAATGGGACTTTTAAGGAAAAAAGAGCAGGGAAAGGATAGAATGTACAAAGAACTAGGATTGATTACAGATCACATTTTTTACAGTTCATTGACATTTAGTCAAAATGGCCGTCGTTACTCTGCAGAGAAGAAGAATTTTTTAAAATGTCCACACCGTTCTTGGAGACAGTCTTGTCTGTCTGGAAACAGATTTGTGCCAGTCATTGAATAGTTTTGGTGGTGGTTGTTTTTAAGTTAAAAATTAAGAAAGATGTTATCTCAGGCAGAAGATGGAATCAGTTCAATCAGCCTGCACATTCCTTTTCACACTACAATACAAATTTAAAAGGATGGTAAATACAATTAGAGAGTATCTCAGCCTTACATAATGTATTCAATTACAACTCATTATGGAAACAGAAGGGTGCTAAAGACTGAACCAAAACTTAACAATTTGATCAAAAATTTTATTTCCAATATTTACCACTCTGTTCTTCTCTTTGATAATTAACATCTGGTCTAATTTCCTTGGTGTATCATGAACAGAACAAAAGCTTTTCCAAAGAAAAGAAAAAAATTTTCTTTAAAAGAAAAAAAATTCCCAAGTTTTAAGATAAGGTGTTATCCTTTAAATTTTTTCTAAAGTGTCTTTAAGACAAAATAACTTTCTGCTGGCATTTACTATATCCAAAGCCTTATGCTATTCCTTACTAACTTTTAGAAGCACTCCTTAACTCAGCTATTGAGACAGAAAACTTAAATGGCTTCAAAAATTATTTAGATCGATTTATAAATAAAGCCCCAAATAGGCTAGAGAAACTTAGCTAATCTATTAGTGATGATAACCCATTTTCACCAAGCCCCTAGCCAATTCCTAAGACTAGAGCAGTTACTGCTGTCATAGGAAACTTCAATGTGCAATATATATATAGGTCATATAAAAGTGAAAAGGCTAGATAACCATTCCTTGTATCTTTTCTGATACTAAAATCAGTCATTCTGTAAGAAGGGTACGATAGCTCAAGGACAACCTAAGTCTTTCAAAATGTCGTCATTCCTATAAATACTAACTTGGTGTTACATTTCCTGTTTACTAAAAAGAAATATTTGAAGAGGCAGAATTATAGCAGCAAGCCAGAATTAAGCTAAATACTTAGATTGTAATCTATGGAATTATGTCCTTCAGACAAATGTGAGAAATTTTACCTCATCTCTTTCAAGTCTTTGCATAAATATCATCCTATTTAAAATTACTACCTATCCCACACCCCTCTTATTCTGATTTTTAAATGTATCACTGAACAAAATTTACTCATATATAATGCTTATTATTCATTGTCTACTTCCTGTCACTGAATGTGACATCTATGAATGTAAATATATTTTGTTTGTTTTGTTCACTATTTTGTTGTTGTTCTTGAACACTAGATAAATATTTGAGAGAAACCGTTGAATTATAAAAAGTTTTTGAGGATAATGACATAACTATTAAACATACCTTGTGGGATATTATTAAAATTGTACACTGAAATAGACATATCTAAACCACCTGTCCTAATTTGACAGGAGAGGCCAAAGTTACTTCAAGAAGTTGTAGTTCTTTGTTTTTATAAAAAAAATATTTATTTATGCATACAAGAACTGGAGTGTAGGCCAGAAATGTTGGGGGGGAGGGGAAGTGAGAGGATTCACCAGAGACAGCATAGGGAGTAGAACAGGCAGATCTACTGAAATACACTGCTGAGGGGAGCAGCGGGCAAGTCTGGAGAGGTCTGCTGCGCCATGTGGGTCAGCTCCCTGGCTGGGGATTGTGATAGCTTCATAGTGCTGAGACTTAAGCCCTTGTGCCATCAGGGAGGTCCAGTTGTAGTTTTTTTTTTTGTTGTTGTTGTTTTTTTTTTTTTTTTTTTTTTTTTACCAGAAGCCACCAGGTGGTGATATTGCTTCAGACAAATTCTTTATAGAATAACATCTGTTGGTTCGGTTTATGAAAAGTTGAGCTTAATTCTTTTCAAATTTTATGGTCCAATAATAACTTATGACAATAACAGCTTACTACAGTTTAGAATGTGCATACAGTTTAGAATGCATTCCAAGCAAGTAAAGCAGTTTCAAAACTCCTTTGACTATAAAGGCACAGTAAGATAAAATAATTTCAGAATTATAAAGCTGGCCGGAACCTCAATTTCAACCACCTCAATTATAGATGAAGTAGAAACCACCCAAGTGACAGGACAACAGTTCTGATCATTTGCTGTCCAAGGCCTGGACTCACTTGATTATGACGCCTTGTGTAACTGAGTTATGATCTATACATCTGATAAATTGATTTTCAACCAGATAACGAGGCCTCAAAAATTTGCTGTAATCGCCGAAGTTAGAACATTTAACATCTGCTCAGATTTTATCCCATGAAGCAGAAATCTATGAAGTAAATACCAGATATGTGATTAATAATATGTTCTCCAATTCCGTGAGTCGTCTTTTCACTTTGTTGATGTCCTTTTCATAAACAGACATTTAAATTTTGATCAAGTCCAATTTTTTTTTGTTGTTGTTACTTTTGGTTTTGTGGTTGTACCTAAGAAATTATTGCCTATACCTAATCAATCTAAGCTTGTGAAAATTTACACTACATTTTCTCTTAAGCGTTGCATAGTTTTAGCTTTTACATTTAGGTCTTTGCTTCATTTTTAGTTGGTTTTTGTATACAGTATGAAGTACAAGTCTAAATTCCTTCTTTTACGGTGGATATCCATTTGTTAAAGCAACATTTGTTGAAACTTTTTTCTCCATTAAATGGTTTTATTACTCTAGTCAGAAATCAGTTGGCCACACACACACACACACACACGTGTGTGTGTGTGTGTGTGTGTACAGATTTATTTCTGGGCTCTCATTTCTAGTCTATAAATATATATGTCTGTTCTCCTGCCAGTATCGCACTATCTTGGCCTTTGTAAGTAGATTTGGAAAATGAACTCTTCAAATTTGTTCTTGTTTTTCAAGATTGTCTTGACTATTCTGGGTCTCTTGCATTTCCATGTGAACTATAGAAGCAGTTTTCCTCTTTGTTAAATGAGCATGATGCAATCAGTTACAAGAATTCCTTCTATCTGGGCTTGGAGGGAGTTCATACTATCTGGAAGTGGGTGGGAAAAATTTCACTAGGCCTAAGTGCTCTTTCAGGGACCCACATCAGAGCCTTTTATTTTGTAGTAAGGGTGGGACCAACATTCCTCCTCCATCTGTGAATGACCCCAGAGAATAAGGTAAAAGAAAGATAGCATTTTTTAATCTGCCCTGGAGGAATCCCTAAAACCCCATTAGCATCTTGACTTTGGTCTAACTGGAGGTTATAAAGTAGTGTTCTTTTTAACCTAGAATTAACTGAGTAGTTGATTGGTAGATTTATGAGCATCGGGAAATCAAACATGAAAATTATACCATTTAACCCTTAAGGAGCCCAGAGTTAAGTGGGGAATATGGATAAATATTTATGATATTGTTAGAAATGACAGCATTACAGCAAGTACAAGTCTAAGGGATTTCCGGGCTTACTGTTGGACAAAATGTCCCTGGGAAACCATTTACCTGCAAGCCTGTATGGGCCCAGCTCTAGCTCCAGCTTAGATACCTAAGTTTAAAGATCACAGGTTACCTCATACTTGGAGCCATGCCCACTGTTTGAAAGCTCCCAGTGGCTACCAAGCTATTATTTAGAACCTTCAACCCCATTAGTTACTATCCACACCACGTTGCTACTTCTTTTTATTTACATTATTTTTCCAAAGTTGTATTATTCTAGAGCAGACACCTGGCAGGTAGTGTCAGAAACAAGACAGTAGGTGTTTGCCATAAATGCTCTGAGGCCAGTTCCCAGCCTGGCTGTTGTTAAAGAACCAGCACCTTTGCCCCAGGTTTCTATCAGACCCCTTCCTGCACCTCCATGTCTCAAGGCTAGTTACAATAGAGAGACTGACGCTCAAGAAATATGCAATAAACACTCAACATATCATAATCCTGGATAATTTAGTCGCCCCTAAAAGTAGATGAGCCTTGTTAGGAAGAATCGCTGTTACACTGGGTAAATATGCTCTTTCTCACTCTTAGTTTTTTCTGCACTAGTATTTAGGGAAATATTTTTAATTGAAAAGTTAAAAAAAAAAAAGAGTACTCACAGACAAAATGTACACCAACAAGTTTGAAAACGGGAGTTTTATGAAAACCA
This sequence comes from Scalopus aquaticus, assembly GCA_004024925.1. NCBI lineage: Eukaryota > Metazoa > Chordata > Mammalia > Eulipotyphla > Talpidae > Scalopus > Scalopus aquaticus. Next base: position 65,093 of record PVIJ01005352.1, read on the forward strand.
GCTTGGTTATTGGCATTTTTTGCTGTCACTGTTGCACTAACAGGACAAGGAAATAAAATGGCGTTAGTGAAAATAGCAGCTGTGATTCAAATCACTAAACCAGCTTGTGTTACTTGCAGCCAAGAAAGCAAAAGTTTTGGAGCTTAAACAGCAAACGAAATGTAACTAATCGCCAGTAGACACCATAGAACTGCATAATCAGTCTTATTGACTTCCTAGTAATTAAAATGGGTAGGTAGGAAGGCAAAATATCTCTGACTGGTCATTTCTTCAGTCTTGCTTTTCTCTTCAACTCCAGTTCTGAATCTCCAATTCCTTACCAGAGAGTTCTTTCTGGGTATTCACTCAAGATCCAGATGTCTAAAACCAAACATCTTTTCCCCAACTGGAAAGTAAAACAAACCAACCCCTGTTCACTCTCCCAGCTTCCCTATTTTTCTTCTCAATAATCCAAATTCTCCCACATCTTACCACCTCTGGCTTAATGATCCTCCAATCATCCTTACAGTGACCAAACCCTATTCATTCTTCCTCTACTTTCTATTCTTGAACAGTAGCCACTTAAAAAACCATCATTTCTCCCTATTCCTGAATACCCCGAGCGCCACCATTTTGCATCCAGAAAGTCTGGCATGTACTAGACACTCAGTAAATGTTGAATAAATCATGTTGGTTCCTTACTTATCCAGAGACTGTGAGCTCCTTAAGGGCCAGTCCTTACTTTTTCTTCTTTGTATCCCCAATGCTACCACATTGGACTTCAAAAATGTTAAATTCATAAATGAATGAGGGCTGAGCTTCTTAAATTAGCATTCCAATACTTCCACAACCATATCCAACTTATTACCTCTCACCATTTCAGGCATACATTGTAGAATTGGGGGCAGGGAGGGTGGCACTAATTGTTTCTAAGACTGCCAATTTTGGTCTTGAAATGAAGTTTGCCGTTATCATTAGGGAAACCATCCAACCACTCTGTCGTTCAGATTCCTCTGCAAATGAAGGATCAGCCTGGATGAGTGCTTCTCAGACTTTAGTATAGATACAAAGCACCCAAGGTCCTTGAACATGTGGAATCGGATTCAACTTCTTCATATCTACAAGTTCTTCAGGGCTACAGTGCTAATGCTCAGGTCCACACACCAGCCTTTAATTATAACGTTCTATACTCTACATCCTATTTCTTACCTTCTGGATATAACTTCTACATGACACGTTATAACATTTTGTAGCTTGCTTCTCCTCCCTGGGTTGCTTTCTCCATTTATTTCTCCCTAAATGAATCCAACTCATCATTTCAGACTTTCTCCTGGGCAAAGCCTTCCCTGACTTTTTTTTAAAGATTTATTTATTTATTTTTGCATAGAAGAAATGGGGTGTAGTCCTGAGATGTGGGGGATAAGAGGAATCATCAGAGACAGTGTGGGAAGCAGAACAGGCAAATAACACTGCTGAGGGGAGCAGTGGACAAGACAGGAGAGGTCTGCTGTGCCATGTGGTTAGCTCCCTGGCTAGGGATCAAACTCATGCAGCAGTGGCTGGCTATAGCTTAATAGCACTGTGTCTTTAACCCCTGAACCACTAGGGAGGCCCTTCCCTGACTATTTTAAGACCCTTATTCCTTAATCTTATTTGCTCTGTTAAAGTATTCATTGTAGGTGAATTTGACCCATTATCTACAAAACGTCACTGGTTATCATTGTTCATAGGCAAGTTCCCAGTTTTACACTTCTTGTATGTATCTGTGAGGCTTATCACAATTCCTCACATAGAATGAGGATACCAAATTGCTGTTGGATGTAATGGATGACTCACTTGAGCATTACAATTCCAGACCAACTTAAAAATATGTATTGTTTTATATTGTAATTTTCGAGAACATGGAAGAAAGAAACAATGTGGAATTTCCCCAACCTACTAAAACAGACCTATTTAAACAATATGACCTATACAAAATTAATGAGATTAAAATATCTAAAATGACTTTATACTAAAATTCCAATTTCTTTTTCTGAAATAATAAAATTTGCTACTGCTGTTGCTGTCCCATTTCCAAAATCAAATTCACACAATATATTATGCATGAGAATGTGGCATTTTATAGAATAAATGATTGGTTCTATAGAATATGGATGGGTATGCTATCATGCTTTTAACAGCCTGATTGAACAATCTGCCTTATACCAAATCCCATGTGCATATCAAATAATGAAGTGAACTCCTTGCCTGGTGAAAAACAAAGATTCTTTATTATTGATATAGAGAAGTTGTTTTAAAATTTAAATTTAAAATAAGGAAGTTCTTTGAATATTGCCTAATTCACTATTGTGGGAAAAAGAAACATTTCAGAACACCTCATTTTGCATTTCTACTAAACTGTTTTTTTTTTTTCTTACTGAAGTGCAATGGTTCTTTGCTAAGATAAACTTTAATGCAAATATGAGCTTATAATTTTGACCTAATTCGTAACCAGATAGATATTTGCTTGTAAGTAATTAAACTGTAAAAACTTACCATAAACTGTGAGGCACCAACTCCACAATGTGAAGCATTTTATTTTATTTTTTTATTTAAAAAATGTAATTAAAGGATCATTGATTTATATCCTTGTTAGTGTTTGAAAGTATAGAAATCCCCCTCTTCAGGTGCAACCACTATAGCGCTCCCACCACCAGAGCACCCAATCCTCCACCACAGTCTATTGTGCTCTCTCCCTGACCCCTGTTCCGAACCCGCCCCTCCCTATACCTTCCTTCTCCCCTACCAGACTCCTTTGGATATCTCAGTTCTGTGATCAGGCTTCACTGGTTGGTTTTAAAGTTTGTCACTGACCCTTTGTAAAGCATTTTAACCATTATTATGCAAAGATTCTGAATAATATGAGCTAAATGAGTACACCTAGTAAAAGCCCTGTGTCACCTGCATAGGAGATAAAAAGTATAATGAATCTTATTCCTGATAATATACAACATTTTCCTTCTTAATTTAGTTCACCCACGTTTGATGGAAACTTCTCAATACAAAATCAGTAATAAAGAGATAATTCTCAGAAAACCGAAGTTAATACTGATCTTTATTTTACTTTGTTCTCTAGCTTTGATAAAATATCTATGGGAGCAAGTTGTTTTTAGTTCAGGCTTTGCAAAGCTCTGTCACCTATTCTGAGTTCATCAGAATGGAGCAACATAGAGTACTGCATTGGTAGAGACCAGAAGTTCTGGTTAAGATTTTATTTATTTATGCATACAAGATCTGGGGTGTAGACAAGAGGTGTGGCGTGGTAAGAGGATTTACCAGAGACAGCGTGGGGAGCAGAACAGGCAGATCACTGAAGTACACTGCTGAGGGGAACAGTGGGCAAGACAGGAAAGGTGTGCTGCACCATGTGGGAAGCTCCCTGGCTAGGGATCAAACTCATGCTGCAGTGGCTCTGGATAGCTTCATAGTGCTGAGACTTAATCCATTGCGCCACCAGGGAGGCCCCCAGCCATGGCATTTTTATAGAATTGTTAAATCCAGAAGAACCTCAGAAGTCATCTGGTCAGTCTCTTAATTTCAGAAGAGGGGAACCTGTGGCCCTGAGGTTACCCAGCTCATTAGTTGCAGAGTCAGGCTGATTTCCTCATCTCTGCAGCTGATGGTTCTTTTCACCTTGTTAAGAATAGTAAGAGCATCAAGAAAAACAGTAGCTCAAGGAGGGAACAAAGTATCTTCCAGACCAGCTGAGAAGTCCCACCATTTTATCCACACCACACTCAACTCTCCAGGTTCTGCCATCTTGTGAGAATTAAACTGTACCCAGTGCCTAGAAATTACTAGGTTGTTAATCACACAAATAGAATGTCTATCAATGTAGTTTTGTTGCTGGATAGCCACATTTTTTCGGTGTGAGCTTCATAAATCCGCACTGTGTGTGCTTTTCATTTTTATCATATACATTTTCAAAGTACTTTATTAGGGTCAGTCAGTGACCCAAAATCACTATTAACTGCTTTACTTCATTCAATTTTCATAAGTAACACTATAAAATAAGTACTATGTTTCTCCCATTGTCTTTTAAAGACAATGAAATTAAGGCTTAGATAGTAATTTATCCAAGGTGCACAGCTAAGTAGTAGAGCTAAAATTGGCTCTTAAACAATTTGACATCAGAACCTGACCTCTAAAACACTAGTGCTGCATTCTGCTTCTATCCAAAATAAAAGATTTCATACATATACATATGTATACATTTATATGCATACATATAAAGACTGAAAATATTTACATATTATTTTCTACATGGTGTGTTCTTTTCCTTTCACTTGCAATAGTAATTGTCAGTATGAGAAAATTCAAATTAACCAGTCATGTTCAATTTCAATTTTATTTTTTGCTATGAATAGTTTTTTAAAAGATACATTATATATATAGACATATGTGTGTATATATATATCTAAAAATGAAATTCAAACTGTGCCAAGAGGTACAGAATGAAGTCTTTCTCCCTTCTTATTTCCACACCCAAAGTCAGAGTCTCAGTTTGTCATTTTTGATTGCTGAGTAGTATTCCATTGTGTATAAATGAATATAAACAACTGGAGAAGGAGCTATTTTAGATAGAAGGCTAGGGACAGCCTGGAAGAAGGAGCTTTCAGTTGAAGTTGAAAGGTGAAAGATGAAGGAGTCAGCCGTGCAACAACTGGGGAGGGGCATCCAGGCCGAGCAGACAGCAGCTACTTGATCTTTTGAGTTCACTTCAGTCTGACACACTGTTAAACTCAAAGTGTACTTAAATGAGAATGTAACCACATTGCTTTGCCAAGTACTAAAACGCTGTTTTAAGGTCAACTATCCCTGCTCAATTACTACTACTAAAAATAATACATTAAATAACAGTTTCTATGATTACCTTCTTTACCTGTTTTTTTAAAATTTTCTAAAATGCATTTGAAGTGATTATCTCTATTAGATATTGCTGGGATGACATGATATATTCCAACAAATATTTGTTGAGTGCCTACTATGTATAAGAGCCTGTGCTCTTGGAATAAATTGGTGAAGGCAAATAAAATTTATTAGAAATGAACACTAGATTGAGATTGGGTTGGGGGCCTCCCCGGTGGCGCAGCGGTTGAGCATTGCGCTGTGGAGCTGTCTGCAGCGTGCGATGCGAGTTCGACACCCAGCCAGGGAGAATCCCACATGGTGCGGCAGACCTCTCCTGCCTCGCCCGCTGCTCCCCTCTGCAGTGTATTTCTGATCTGCCTGTTCTGCTCCCCACTCTGTCCCTGGTGAACCCTCTCGCTGCCCCACACCTCTGGCCTGTACCCCAGCTTATATGTATAAATAAATAAAATCTTTAAAAAAAAAGAGATTGGGTTGGGTCCTCAGTCCCTTCTCCCACCAGGGAAGCTTTCACTTTTTAATATATCGACACTCCATTAATTAAAAAATAAAACATTTTGAAAAATTACTGGGTCCCTCCTGTAATATTAGATGCATATTGTATTATAAAGAATTTTTTCTTAGAATTTTTTACTCTCTATACATGGACATAATGTCTCAGACAACTCAATATGACAAAGTGAACTACTTTGTTTAATAAATTAAAAAATGCACTAATTTTTAACACACACATAGCATTTCCCCCTCAAAATTATAGAACATTCATTGAAATTTCTTGCCCTCTCAAAGAAACCTCATATTTATTTTTTCTGGTATTTTCTGTCCTGTCAGAATTTTTAAAAGAACAGTCTACATTTCTAATGAGTTCTTTCGCCTTTCAAAATATCTGACAATCTTTTAAGCAATAAGGAAGGAAATACCAAACTGGCAAAATGTGGGATGTGAAAACAGAGCTATGGGCATGAGAAAAGGCTCCTATTATGTTAGCAAGTTTCGAGTCCTTCACAAAAAGAAGAACTGGCTTAATACCAGCTTTGCTTAGTCATGTAATTTTTTTTAAGTTATTTTGCAGTTATACATTGGCTTTTTCGCTGGCATCAACGTGGGAATCAAAGTCACGTGAAGCTTGTGCTTTTTGTTTTCTGACCTTTTTCCCTTTAACACCTATTAGGTCTGAGGATGTTATGAAACTTAGAGCAAAGACCACCAGTTCTTTCAAAGCAAAAATAAAGAACACACCTCATTCTTCTCTTGTATGAATACATTTCTCCTTCCAGACCAGGTAAGAGCTTTCCTCCATTTCATTATGGTACTTGGAGTGAGGTAGTGAACCTACTTGGTAGGAAACATGCCAAGTACTGGTTCACCGTTGGTAACACTGTGAAATCAAGTTGTTGTTCCTGAATCCTTCATTTGGGGTGATTTCTTGGGCCTGGAAGTTAGAACCTTCCTAGTACAGCCTGCTGTTTGAGTGATCCAAGTTTGCATTCTCTGGCCAAGTTCCCTGAGCTCCAGATCTTTCCAAGCTCTTTCCCTTGTTTGCCCTTCAGTGACTTCCTAAGACATTGGCACTCAAGTATTGGGAATAAAGAATGATGTCATTCCCCATTCAATGCTTTCATTGTCATTCAAAGATTTTCTGAAGAGTTAAGAGTAATTGGGGATTTCAGGTAACTAGAAGGGAAGATATTCCCCCCCCACCCTCTTGTGTTCTTCAGGTGCTTTTCAAATTCTAACCCAGAGAGGGTCTACTTTGTTATATGGATGTAAGTCTCCTGCCTTTTTTACTCAATGGAAATGCTTACTCATAGCTCACGAAGTTCCCCTGAAGATGATTAGTAAGCATTATTCCTAAGTTTCAGCAAAAACATGGGGGGGGGGGTCTGCCTAGTGCCACACTACTAAATTAGTAGTGTGAAAAGAAGTCACACGGACTTTTTTTCTTTTTTAGTTTAATAAGTGTTCATACAAATAAGGAAACAAGAGAAATTCACAATGAAATACAGAATATTAACACTAAAAGGAACGTTCAGGATTAGCTAGACCAATGTACTCATTTTACAGAGAAATAAACTGTACCCAAGATCACCCAGCTGCTGGGAGCCCCCTCTTCTCAGTGTTAGCTCTCATAGTAGCATGATCCCACCTGTTCCTCAGGGCATCCCACAAATTATGCTTTTGTATCTGCTTCTGTCATTATTTAATTAATGCTGGTCTTTCCCACTAGATTATTACTTCATAAGTGCATGAAAGTAGGCTGTCTGGTTTTGCTTGTTGCTTACCAAATCATCAGGCATAGAACTGTGCTCAATAAATATTTGTTCAGGGCCTCCCTGGTGGCACAGTGGTTAAGCGCTGCACTGTGGAGCTGTCGGCAGCAGCAACAGGAGTTCGGCGCCCGGCCGGGGAGAATCCCACATGGTGCGACAGACCTCTCCTGCCTCGCCCACTGCTCCCCTCAGCAATGTATTTCTGATCTGCCTGTTCTGCTCCCCGCTCTGTCCCTGGTGAACCCTCTCACCGCCCCATGCCTCTGGCCTGTACCCCAGCTTGTATGTATAAATAAATAAATCTTTAAAAATAAATAAATAAATAAATAAATATTTGTTCAATGAGTATCAGTAAACATCAAGCTAATTATAGGTAAACTTAGAATCAACGAAATATTTAGTCTTTTGAATAACTGTCAAGTCACCATTCACACATTATGTGGACATCAAGCTTCCTTAAATAGGACAAGTAGGTGCAAAAGTCTATTATAGTAAAATTAAAACTTTGAAATTTCAGTGGCTTAAAATTAAAAAGTGGGGGCCTCCTTGGTAGTACAGGGTTAAAATCTCAGTGCTATAAAGTTATCTCCTGCCACTGCAGCATGAGTTCTTCTTTTTTTTTTTTAAAGATTTATTTTATTTATGCATACAAGAACTGGAGTGTAGGCCAGAGGTGCGGGGAGTGACAGATTCACCAGAGACAGAGTGGAGAGCAGAACAAGCAGATCTACTGAAGTACACTGCTGAGGGGAGCAGCGGGCAAGACAAGAGAGGTCTGTTGTGCCATGTGGGTCAGCTACCTTGGGCAGGGATCAAACTCATGCGGCAGGGACAGGCAATAGTTTGATAGCACTGAGACTTTAAACCTTATACCACCAGGGAGGCCCAAAAATTAACTTTCAAATTTCTCTTCTTTTGCAGGCATACTTCTGACTAATGCAAGAAATATAGACTAAATTATTTGATAAAGGCAAGGTGCTTAGAATAATGCCAAGCAGGTAGTGCAGTCCCAGTTAGTGCTTGTTTACACTTTTTTTTTTAATACATACAAGCTGGGGTACAGGCCAGAGGCGTGGGGTGGCGAGAGGGTTCACCAGAGCCAGAGCGGGGAGCAGAACAGGCAGATCAGAAATACACTGCTGAGGGGAGCAGCAGGCGAGGCAGGAGAGGTCTGCCACGCCATGTGGGATTCTCCCTGGCCGGGCGTCGAACTCGCGTCGTCGCCGCTGCCGACAGCTCCACAGCGCAGCGCTTAGCCGCTGCGCCACCGGGAAGGCCCTTGTTTACTCTTTAAGAGATAAGAATATTAATTGAGCAGAGCTGAGCTTGACTCCTACTTAAACCATAGTTATCTGGGAACCAGTGAAGACACATTGGATCTAGGGATATAGCACATCATGCAAAGCAGAAGGAATTTTGCCCTGGAGAGGCATGGACTTGGAAGTCTGGCATTCCTTGGTGGAAATCAACTTGACTAAAGATATTTTAAATGCTTTTGGTTCTCAAGTCTAACCCTTCCGATATTCCTCGGGTGTCCAACATCCTCAGACACCACACATAGCTGACTGTCTTGATGCTTATCCAGGGTGATGAAGCACAATTAAGACGTCCATAGTCCTGGGGAAAAGGCCGCCTAAAGATTAACGGCCCCGGGAACAGCCCACCAAAGAATTTACGGCCTGTCGGGATGGCACCAGAGATCCTAACTGCTACATTTGCTTCTGTACATCTGCTTTGCTTAAGATAAGGATAATGTATGTTTTCCTTAGGATAGGGTAATGGTATGGATAAACATGACTAGTATGGTTAAGAAAGTATATAAGCTGTGTGTACAACCAAAACTGGGCCTTTGAGTCCCTTTGGCTCAAGGGTCCTCAGCTGAGCTAATAAACTCTGTCTCTACCCTTCTCTGTCTCCTGTCCTCTGGTGTCCGTGACGGCCCAACATTAGAACAATGATGAAGAATGTCAGCCCCAGATGGACAATGTCTTGGGGTTGGTCCCATCACTTCCTGCATGCATGACCTTGAGAACCTGGGGCCTTGATGCCCTTCATTACATATTGGGCAGTAGATAATGTTTAGATAGTATTCTACTAGGGGCGGGGTTTTGGTAGGATGAGACAAGCTTACACATGAAAGTGCTTAAAGCAGTATCTCTCTACCTATCATATTGTAGGTAATCAACAAAAGCTATCCAGTTGTTTTAGCTCTGCTTAGTACTTCTGGTAACAGCTCTTCCATCCAGGACTGTTTTAATTCTTCAGGTGTAAAAATTCCCAGAAACTTCTTCAGTCCCAGGTAAAGAGGACTGTTGGTTGTCCAATCCATAGCAGACTAGAGTTGCCAATTTACTTTGGAAGGACTGAAACAAAATTTTTTAATACATATATATATATATATATATTATATATATAATTAATTTTTGTATAATTAGTTAATTTTACATAATCAATTTTTTAAAAAGAAAATTTTATATAATTAATTTTTCTATAATTAATTTACCAGCAACTGTCATGGAATATAGTACTCAATGGGCTACGACTCTGCTATTTAAATAGAAGAAATAGTACCTTTAGGCACGAAGTGAATGGATCTAAAGATGATTTTACTTAATGAAGTAAGCCAGAAATGAAAGACAGATATCTCTGGTTCCATCTCTTTGTGGAATATAAATCACCAAAGAAAACAAACTGGTAGGGCCTTTCTAGTGGCACAAGGGGTTAAGTCTCAGCACTATGCAGCTATCAGCAGCCACTGCAGCACGAGCTCAATCCCCAACCAGGGAGCTGACCCACATGACGCGACAGACCTCTTCTGTCTTGCCCGCTGCTCCCCTCAGCAGTGAACTTCAGTAAATCTGCCTGTTCTGCTCCCTACTGTGTCTCTGGTGAATCCTCTTGCTACCCTTCCCCACACATCTGGCCTACACCTCAGCTCTTGCATGCATAAATAAATAAAATAATAAGTATTTTAAAAAAGAAGAGAAAGAAATCTAGCAAAGCACAACACAACGAATTCTTAGAATCTGTAAAAACAAACTGGTTACCAGAAGAATGGGTGGGGGGAAGGGAGGAGGATAATGGGAGGACTGGGATGGGGCACTGGCACTGGAGGTTAGGTGGAGGAGGAGTGAAGCATGTGCACACATGGAAGGAGGTGTACCCCCAAATTACACGCTATGTAAATGACTGACAAATTAATAAAACTTGAGAAAAAAAAACACAGTGTCTCAATGGGCACAAACCAATTACACCCATTGGTTTGAGATGATTGTGAAAACCTTGAACTGCCTTTTCAATGTCCCTTCTTCTCTGTAACTTTTTCCTGATTTCATTATGGCCCTCAGCCCACAGCTAAACATAACTAAGAATTTCCCATGTCTATTTCTCATGCACAACTACCTTGACTGTTTCCTCATTCACCTCCCCTGGGGGCTATCAGAGCCCAAAGGGCAGAAGACTTGTCCTGTTAATATTTGCATATATTCATAGATGGTGCTAAATCGATGTCTGTGGGTTATACTGAATTTTGATTTCCTGGTTTTGAATGGGAGGGTCAGGACTAATTTGCCTGTGTATAGTATTTCCATAAAGGTGAGGCTTTTCCTTAGGTAAGTAATGCTATGTGACCTTGGACAAGTTACTTAACCCCTCTGTGCCATATAATAAATAATGTCACTGGTATTGTCGTTATTATTTATATCAGGCATAGGAAAAGTCGGAGCCGGTAAAAAATAGGGCTGGAATTTCAACCCAAAGAGTCTGTTTTCAAATTCTTAGTTCTTAACCATTTTTCTTGATTTCTTAGATTGAGAAAAGAAAGAGCAAAGATAAATAAGAGGAAACATAGAAGGCTATATAATATGTAACTGAGTATTCCTCAGAAATGAGTACATACAGCACAAACACAAGATCAATAACTTGATAATATCAATAACAAGATTGTTATTAGAAATTTCAATTTTATTTTATTTTTTTAAGGTTTATTTATTTATGCATACAAGAACTGGGGTGTAGGCCAGAGGTGTGGGGGGAGGCAGTGAGAGAGACAGAGTGGGGAGCAGAACAGGCGGATCTACTGAAGTACACTGCTGAGGGGAACAGTGGTTGAGACAGGAGAGGTCTGCTGTGCCATGTGGGAAGCTCGATGGCCGGGGATGGAACTCGTGCTGCAGTGGCTGTGGATAGCTTCATAGTGCCAAGACTTAATCCTCTGTGCCACCAGGGAGGCCTTAGAAATTTCAATTTTAGCACTAGATTTTATTGCATTTATTTTCTGAAAATTTTCACCTTTTTAAGTATTAAAAATGGAGGGAGGTATAATTTCTTTATATTATTCTGTTTAAGGGGAGCAAAAATAAAATTCAGAGGCCTGTTTTCATTTTCTACCCACTACCAAATGTTCATAAAGACTTTTTAGATAAAATCGAATATCTGGTAAAGTCAAACTGGGAATTGCTAGGACAGAAAACAAAAAACAAAACAAACAAAAACTTCTTTGAAGCTGCTCTCTATTCTAATTTTCTTAAATCCTGAGTATACAGTTATTTTCACACTGAGTTAGGCATGATATTTATAATTAATTTGAGTATGACTCTAGGTTTCCAATAAAAAAAACTGGGTTGAAATTTTTACTGAGAGCAACGAAGTAGTCAGTGATAAGGCTTCTGAGAAGATGGAGGGATAAAACAGTTTCAACATACTTTTAAAAAAACTACACAACAGCAACAGAAAACTAAGTCCTACTTGCACCCCCTAAACTCTTCTCACGGGTTAGAAAGCAGGTTCTTTTGCCTACATTGGCTCCTTTCCCACAAGTATGTTTCCTTTAGAAAGAACTTTGTTTGTGTCACTTTAGTAATTTGTGTTTTTCAAAGAATTTTCCCATTTCATCTAAATTTTTAATTACATATCCTCTGATTTTATTGGTTTTCAAAACCTGCTTTATTGAAGAATAATTTACATACATAAAAAGCATACATAAATAAAATACACACGTAAAATCCACCAATTTTAAGTGTATAATGAGACTTGACAAATGTATAGTCATGTAACCACTGCCACAGTTAAGACTATAGAGTGTTCTGATCATCTTAAAATAAGTTTCCTTGTGCTCCTTTGTAGCCAGCCCCTTCCCCTAAGATGTAGAAATATAAGATCTGCATTCTGACACTAAAAGTTTGCCTGTTTTAGAATTTCATGTAAAGTCTTACTGTATGTAGTCATTTGTTTCTGGAGCATTTCATTTAGCATAATGCTTTTGAGATTCATCCATGTTTAGTGGGGGTGTGTAGTTTGTTCCGTATTCTCCTCAGTAAAATTCAATTGTATGGTTATATATACAAATTGTTTATTCACTCGTACGTTAAGGGACATTTGGGTTGTTTCCAGCTTGGAGCTATCATGAATAGAGCACCTATATCATTTTCATACATGTCTTTGTGTGGATATGTTTTTATTTCTCTTGGGTAAATAACTAGGACTTGAATGACTGGGTCATCTGGTAGGTACAAGTTCAGTTATAAGAAACTATTTTAAGGCACAGCAGACCTCTCCCATCTTGCCTCCTGCTCCCCTCAGCAGTCTATTTCAGTCAATCGGCCTGTTCTTCTCCCCACTCTGTCTCTGGTGAATCCTCTCATCCCCCCACCTCTGGCCTACACCCTAACTCTTATATGCATAAATAAATAAATCTTAAAAAATGAAAGAACTGTAAAAAAAATTATTTTATATTCCTACTAGTGTATGCATGAATTCTAGTTGCTTCATAACCTTGCTATCACTTGGTAATTATCAGTCTTTTAAATTATAGCCATTTTAGGGACCTCCTGGTGGCATAGGGATTAAATCTCAGCACTACCACCAAGGTAGCCTGAGTTTCCTCCCAGCCAGGGAGGTTCCCACATGGCACAACAGACCTCTCCTGCCTCTCCCGCTGCTCCCCTCAGCAGTGTATTTCAGTGGATCCGCCTGTTCTGCTCCCCACTCTGTCTCTGGTGAATCCTCTCACTCACTGCACCTCTGGCTTACAGCCTAGTTCTTCTATGTGTAAATAAATAAATCTTTTTTAAAAATGGAAAGATGTGAAAAATAAATTTATGTTTATTTGCAGGTAGACGACTGATGCACTGAGCACGTCCAAATAATTTTTCAATATATATACCGAGGAAAACCAGCATAGGAGTGGACTCACACAGTTCAAACCCATGCTGTTCACAAGTCATATGTGTTTAGCTCATGAAAATAGCAGAACATTCTGAGTATTTGGAATTCACTCAAGTCTATTCTGGTTAGAGAATAACACATCCTGGATTAAAACTTATGGAAATGGTAAGATGGTTATTTTCATTTGATTTTAAGAATGTTAAGGCAATTTTAGTTATTCACTTTTTTCAGTTATTCACTTTAGTTATTGTACTTATCTAACATATCCCTCCCCAAAGCATAATTATGTGATCTCCCCCCAAATAGAACTTTCTTTTGAACAGCATAATTTAATTAAAATACTACTGTTAAATATTAGCCAGCACTTTAAGACAAATCCTAGAAAGTACACATATTTGGTGTCATTGCACTTTTGTATTTTGAGACTATGAAACATTTTTAAATGTTCGATATATTTTAAAGTGGAGGCTTAGTTGTTTGAAAGTCCATTTAAAGAGATCTGGAGACTATTCTAGTGGAATATGATTCGAGTGCACTGGTAAATTTCCATGCTTTCCTGTAACACATTTATCTCCAGCCCAAACTTAGTCATTTCTGTTTAAATAGGTCTGAACTGTCAAAGCTAAGAGTCCTATTATGAACAGCAAGAAAATCACATTTAATCTAAACAGATGTTATGGAAATTTAAATCTGTGAGACTCTCAGGCTGTATTGCAGAATTATAAAAGGATCAGTGTTCTGTACATTCTGGAAATAAAAATATCACAGTTCCAACATTTTTTAAAAACACTGCTATTCGAGTGAACTACAGTGAATTGTCTGTTTTACTACAAATTCTCCTTCAAATTACCTAATCATCTATGTGCCTAAAGATTTTTTAATGTCTGCTGGGCATTGTATTTGCAACACTGTAGAAGCAATCTGAGGCTTTGAATTTATCCTCTATCTAAAAGTGCTGAAGGGCATTAGCAAAGGGATTACCTTAATCCAATTCAGGGATTGAAACCACAGATACAAAACTCAGTTTGATTTCCTAGGTGGACAGATCTACTTTCAGTTTTGCCTTAACTAGATTAAAGCCTGCAGGCTTCCAATCCAGACACAGAATTCAGACGCCTCCCTTACCCAGAACAAGCCACAGAGAATGCTTAATGGTTTTAGGAGAGATGGAAACAAATATCCTAAATAAGCTCTGATTTGCTGCACCTTAAGTCAATCTCCCTAAAATATCATTATATCATTTAAAACATTTATAAGTGAGTTATGTCTAGGGGAAAGGTAGAATAAAGATCACTTTCTCCAATGTCCCCCCCCCAAAAATGATATAATCCTACAACTAACTAGGACACTCACTCCAGCGAAGGCTCTGGAGCCCTTGGTGCCAATTTGCCTTTTAACCTTGACCTTCTTTCCGTCTGCTTCCTTTGCTTAGATTGTCTTCCCATGGAGTTCCACATGGTTCACTGCCTCATCTCCTTCAAGTCTTCACACAAACACTACCATCTTACTATGGTATGGCTTGATGACATTTTCTTTTTTAAATGTTTATTTATTTATGCATACAAAAGCTGGGGTGTAGGCCAGAGGTGGGGTGAGGGGAGAGGATTCACCAGAGACAGAGTGGGGAGCAGAACAGGAAGACTGAAATACACTGCTGAGGGGAGCAGCAGGCGAGACTGGAGAGGTCTGCTGTGCCCTGTAGGAAGCTCCCTGGCTGGGGATCGAACTCGTGCTGCAGTGGCTGCCGATAACTCATAGTGCTGAGACCTAGCCCCTTGCACCACCAGGGAGGCCCTTGATGACCTATTTTAAGGGAATCTGACTTAGTCTTTGTACTAGAAGATTTCTTCTTCTCTCCTTCCTGGCCCAAGTCCTCTCCTGCAACCATGCTGCCAGCTCCTCAGTCAGGCCAAGGAGCATCAGAGCTTGATCCTCTTTGTATAGACTGGAGCCCGAGGCTCTGGGGCAGCGCTGTGTGTTGTGTCTGGATTCATCCAGTCCACATGCCAATTGGGACAGAAAGAGAAACCCAGAACCCAGTAACAAACTGGATCCCATGAGCAATACAAGTTCTACTCAGTGAAGGTAGATGACAGCAAACTGAAAAAAGAAGGTCCAAACTCCTAAAGGAAATTTCACTATAAAGCTGCTTAGGATGGGACCTCCCTCGTGGTGCAGCATTTTAAGTTTCTGCCTATGAAGCTATCAGCAGCCCCTGCAGCACAAGTTTGATCCCTGGCCAGGGAGCTTCCCACATGGCGCAGCAGACCTCTCCTGCCTCACCCGCTGCTCCCCTCAGCAGTGTATTTCAGTAGATCTGCCTGTTCTGCTCCCCACTCTGTCTCTGGTGAATCCTCTCAACCCCTGCCCAGCACCGCTGGCCCACACCCCAGTTCTTGTGTGCATAAATAAATCTAAAAAAAAAAAAAAAGCTGCTTAAGATGATGTCTTCCAGAAACCATCAGCACAATTTTCCACTTAACCAGGAAATATTTCCCCTCTAAATGTGCAAAATTATGTTGGTGTGTTGTGTCGGGGGAGTCCACTGATTAATATCTTAAACTGAAAAAAGGGGAGGAGGGTGCATGCCTCTCCCATCCCTGCTTCTCCTCATCCTGCTCAAGCTCTCTATTTTTTGTGTGAACTACTTATTTTCTACTCTGCTGTCTGACTTACTTATCCATCATGCCCATGCTGCCCCTCTAGTTCCTCCTGCAGAAGTGCCAAAAAGACAGGACTCTTTTGTCCGCTGATGTATTCAGGCATGGAGAACAGCATCTATTTGGTGCTCAATTGAGATTTATTGAATGAATAAATGAAGGCAATATAGAGACCTTCATGGATATGAAAGGGAGAGTCCTAGAGATCTTAGTCCCACCTCCACCTCACAGTCTATAATTTTCCTTGTCTGGAGGGAATTCTGGTAAATCCATTTTCCTGCTTCTATACTTTGTCACTGGTCTTTTAGAGTGAGATAATGCAGCCTATTAGTTCCTGGATCCCACCAACCTGGCTCACCCTTTATCTGGTTCTGCACCTCACTACAGGACAGTCCCCTCAGAAATTCTTGAAAGATTTCAAAATTGGTGGGCTAACCACACCTTGCATCCATCCCTACAACAGAGATGATTTCCCCCAAAACATTAGCTACTCTGGATAATAGGCTATTTCAAGAATAGGTACCTTTCTCTGATTCTTTTTTTTTTTTAAGATTTATTTATTTATGCATACAAGCTGGGGTGTAGGCCAGAGGTGAGAAGATTCACCAGAGACAGAGAGGGGAGCAGAACAGGCAGATGTGCTGAAGTACACTGCTGAGGGGAGCAGTGGCAAGACAGGAGAGGTCTGCTGCACCATGTGGGAAGCTCCCTGGCAGGGGATCGAACTCGTGCTGCAGTGGCTGCTGATAGCTTCATAGTGTGAGACTTAACCCCTTGCGCCACCAGGAGGCCCTTTCTCTGATTGGTAATTCGCAGTCCTCCCTTCTGAATGACCAAATTCTCTTTTTAGATATTCCTTCAAGTCAATCTCTTTTAGGAAATTTGAGGTTGGTTTTATTCACTTGCTGTTTAATTAAATGGGGATAATATTATCCTTTTGCCATTCAAGATCCAGCAAAGTTCTCCCTCTGGATCTTACTGATGTCGAGAGCCTTTTAAACAGAATCACCTTTAGGTACATTAGCAGCAAGTACTGCAAATATCACAATTGAATCTTTAATTTTCTCTGTTCCACAGAAACCATGAAAATTCATGCCATGCCTGCAAAGCAAAAATATCTAAGCTCTTAGATTTCTTTTTCCTTTTATTATTTTTTATTTCCTACTCATAAACTTAATTCAGCAATCCAGTTAGATTAGGAGGGGGATAAGGAAAATATGGAACTGAAAGAACTGTAGGGAGAGCACAAAGACTATAGGGTATTTGGTGCATATTAGGGTGAAGGGGTGCTCTTCTGAGCTATTGAAGGAAAGGTTTAGTAATTAATATAAAGCACCAGTCAAGTTAATGAGATTTATCCACAGTCAGCAATGGTGGTCTTCTCTCTGGCCTTGTCGTTCCTGGCCCCTAAGGGGGCCATGGCTTCCACAATATTCTTGCCCTCATTCACTCTGCCGCACACCACAAGTTTGCCATCCAACTCCTCATTTGGCAGTGTCAACGAAAAACTAGGAACCATTGTATTAGGTCCAGCACTTGCCAAGACAAGATGCCAGGAACCACATATCCTTCAGGATCAAATTCTCATCATTAAATGGCCCCATATGGGCCTACCTTGTGGCGCAAGGGGTTAAGTCTCAGCACTATGAAGCTATCAGCAGCCACTGCAGCATGAGTTCGATCCCCGCCAGGGAGCTTCCCACATGGCACAGCAGACCTCTCTTGTCTCACCCGCTGCTCCCCTCAGCAGTGTATCTCAGTAGATCCACCTGTTCTGATTCCCACTCTGTCTCTGGTGAATCCTTTCACACACACCCCTCTGGCCTATACCCAAGCTCTTGTATACATAAATAAACAAATCTTGGGCCTTCCCGGTGGCGCAGCGGTTAAGCGCTGCGCTATGGAGCTGTCGGCAGCGTTGACGCGAGTTTGACGCCCGGCCGGGGAGAATCCCACATGGCGAGGCAGACCTCTGCTGCCTAGCCCGCTGCTCCCCTCAGCATTGTATTTCTGATCTGCCTGTTCTGCTACCTGCTCCTCTCTGGTGAACCCTCTTGCCGCCCCACGCCTCTGGCCTGTACCCCAGCTTGTATGTATAAAAAAAAAAAGACTAAAATAAACAAATCTTAACCAAAAAAAAAAAGTCTCCCATAGATGGACTTGCTGCCAATGCCATTATGGAGTATGAGTCACCACTTTGGTACATAAAACACTGAAATGAATCTGTGAAAACAGGAACCTTTATAACCAAATCTTTTCTCCCCAGTGCTCAGAGCACGACAGTCCTATGCTGTCTTCAGACTTTGGTCTTGCCTGGTTTAATGTTCTCTGGTGAATTCTTTCCCTAGAGGGCAAAGGACCCACTTTTGGGTTGGGGACCTCTAACATTTTGTCATCTGCTTCAGAGTAGTAAAAGACATACGAAAACGGTTCTTTCCCTCTCTGGATTTGTCAAGGTAATGCAGCAGAGATAATAATGGAGATACAGAAGCTTACAAAAGTGTAAGGTTATAGGATTAGGGTGGTGATGGTTATCATAAAGAATACATAAAATTTATAAAAATTGTAAAAGTGAAGAACTGGAGTAAAGCACTATAAAGAAGTACTTGAAGAAGATCTTTGAAATGTTTCTCTTGTCTTATGATATCAAAGACACTATCAGTTTTTTAAGCAAGTCTTTTCACTGGTAATTTCTGTTGTCCAATTAAAATTAAAGATATTGAGCCTCCCTGGTGGCGCAAGAGGTTAGCTCAGCACTGTGGAGCTGTCGGTGGCTGTGGTGCGAGTTCGGTGCCCAGCCAGGGAGATTCCCACATGGCGCAGCAGATCTCTCCTGCCTCGCCTGCTGCTCCCCTCAGCAGTGTGTTTCAGTTGATCTGCCTATTCTGCTCCCCACTCTGTCTCTGGTGAACCCTCTCAATGCCCCACACCTCTGGCCTGCACCCCAGCTTGTATGCAAAAATAAATAAATCTTAAAAATAAATAAATAAAAATAAAGATATTATATATTTCGGGCCTCCCTGGTGGTGCAACAGGTTGAGCGCAGCACTGTGAAGCTATCCAGAGCCACTGTAGCACGAGTTCGATACCTGGCTGAGGAGATTCCCACATGGCGCAGCAGACCTCTCCTGCCTCGCCTGCTGCTCCCCTCAGCAGTGTGCTTCGTTCAATCTGCCTGTTCTGCTCCCCACCCTGTCTCTGGTGAATCCTCTCACCACCCCACGCCTCTGGCCTGTACCCCAGCTTGTATGCATAAATAAATAAATCTTAGAAAGAAAAGATATTATGTATTTCATAATGAATGACAACTGGAACCAGAAACTTAAAACCCATTATAGGCGCATATCTGAAACTTGGGGTCCCATTAATATATCAGTTTCCCATACTGCTTTGAAATTAGAACATCCCTGCTGCAATTTCTCTACTCCAAAGCTAGACAGCTAACTTTTGTAGGAAAGGAATGCTATTTTTCTATAACAAAGAATATTATTGCCTTTGGTTATTGCCCTAATGGATTTTGTTAAAACACAGACAATATTCCTAAGCAAAAGAACTTGGAAGTGAAGCAGAATCAATTGCAAGCCTGTCTTCTTAGTTAACTAGAAAGTGAAAACAAGACATGATGAAACCAAGAGATATTTGTTGTTGAATAAATCTCCAGGAACATCTAATCTAAGTAATCTCAAAAAAAAAAATAAATCTGAAATCAGACATTAGGGAATCCTAAATGTCAGGTTTGAGACATTTCTACTTAATAGTCAGTATGGAGTAATCAAAATATGCTCTGTGGAATTACATAATCAGCATTGTAATTTAAAAGGAAGATTCCAGCATCTGCCTGTAAGCTAATGGGGAACAAGAAGAGAAGAAGCAAAATCGGAAGGTTCCAAGTGAGATGTGAGGTGTAACCCAGGTATAGCTTCACCTGCAGCTTCCATCACCTTCTTCCTCCACTCTGAAGATTCTTCTAGTGAACAAATGTCATAAGAATCTTTAATAAGAAAAATGATGACAACAAAAAAAAGAGTGATAAACCATTATTATCCCCAATAACTTGTTTTAAGTTATATTACATCTATAGTAAGTCTTCTTTTAATGTTCGTTTCGATAACTTATCAGAAACTTAGATTTTAAGCAAAACAACATACAATGAAACCAGGTCCTCGAATCCTTTTGTTCAACTTAAGCTTGCCAAGTTTTTCTCATTACATCATAATAAAACAATATTGAATGAAATGACTTTGTTCAATAAACTATTATGTTTATATATCAAATAAACAACTCTGAAAAGGAAAAAAAAAAAAGACATGATGAAACCAGCACGAGGAAGGAGGAGTGATTCCTCTTCTCTTTCCTAGCCCAGTGTTAATTTAGGAGTAGGGGCTTCAGAAGACAGAGCTAGAGTGGAGCCATCCTTGCCTTTCAAGTTCAAAATAAAGACTTTCAAGCAATTGGGTTATGGCTTAGCTTTCTGCTCTCTGCCTAGAATGCAGTCAGATACACTAGTAAGTTGTCAGTACTTTGCTGTTTAGGAGGTCCAGAGAGTGCCCTTGCATACGATCAGTCATGGTTCAGAACATGGTATTCACCTATCACTCTCCCTTCAGCACCTCCACAGAGACCTTGAGTAGATCTGTTGTCTCCTCCTTTTCAGACCTGTGTCAGAGGAGTTTCCTTCCTTGATATGAACACTACGTAAATATGCAGAATTTATGGAGACTATTTGTGCAACCCAGTTATTGGGAAGAGGAACCAGATATGGCAAAGGAAGATTGGGTTTTAATTCAGGTTCTGTCACTTGCCAGGTGGGCTATACTAGAGCACCCTGGTGGTGAAGCAGGAGCAGCACAGCTGCTAGCATAGTGATTGATTACTAGTCTGCACTATCTCAATAAAACCTCTCAAGAGCTCAAGAGCCCACTATCGATTCTTATTCTCAGTCCATGGATAAGGAATCTGTTCTGGTTAAATGGTTAAAAGTCTTGAGCTGGCGTCAGGTAGAACTGGTTTGAAAACCTTCCCCTTTACCACTCAGTAGCTGGATGACCTTCAGTAAGTCACTTAACATCCTTGAACCTCCCTCGTAAATCACTTAACCTTCATTTGTAATATGGGAATATTTTAAATCAGGACCTAACATGTGTTGAACACTTGTTGAATGCCAAGACTGTCCAAATGGATATCGCATGAACTCACTCAGAGTTCCACAATAACTCTACGTAGCAAGTAAAATCATTATCCACATTTTACAGAGAGGAAACTGAGAGGTTGAGTAACTTGCCCAGTTTTACACAGATAGGAGATACGAAGCCACAACTGGAACCCAAGGATAAGAATGCTTAACTGGCTTACAACATAAACAATCTATTTTGATGACATATGTAGAAGTAAAAATATGGCAAGAGTAGCGTAAAGTGGCGCAGCAGACCTCTCCTGCCTCGCCCGCTGCTCCCCTGAGCACTTTACTTCAGTAGATCCGCCTGTTCTGCTCCCCACTCTGTCTCTGGTGAATCCTCTCACTGCCCCCACACCTCTGGCCTGCATCTCAGTTCTTGTACGCATAAATAATAAATCTTAAAAAAAACGAGTAGCATAAAGGATGGGAGGGAATGTAAATGGAATTAAACTGTGATAAAGTTTTATGGATTAAATAGTGTAATAATAATTTATGGTAAACCATTACAAATTAAGAATGTTGTTATAATCCCTGGAACAATCACTAAAAATAAATTATATAAGCACATCCTATCATAATATATAATCACATTAGAAAAAGCTAATGGATGAAATAATAAAAATCCTTTTAATCCAAGAGAAAACAGGCAAAGAAGAACAAAGGAACAAAGAGTAAGTAGGACAAATAGCAGGATGATAGACTGAAGCTTAACCATATTAGTAATGACTAAATTAGACTAAACACTAAAAGGCACAGATCATTAAACTGAATAAAAAAGCAGTACCTATTTATATGCTGTTTAAATATATATACTTTAAATATAAAGACCTAGACAAGTTAGACATGTTGAAAGTAAAACGGGTAAGAAAACTGATATGATTAATATCAGTAGACTTCAAGGATTACCAAAAAGGATTACTAGAAAGACAGACATTTTATAATGATAAAAAATTCAATTTGTCAAGAACACTTAACTAATTGCAAAAGAGTATGCATCAAGAATAGAGCTTCAAAATACACAAAGCAGGGGTGTGCCTGCTGGAGCAAGGAGTTAAGTCATCAGCATGATGAAGCTATGGCCAGCCAGTGCAGCACGAGTTCGATCCCCTAACAGGGAACTGACCCTGATGGAGCAGCAGACATCTCCTGTCTCACCCACTTCTCCCCTCAGCAGTGTATTTCAGTTGATCTGCCTGTTCTGCGCCCCACTCTGTCTCTGGTGAATCCTCCCCTCTGCCTCCACACCTCTGGCCTGTACCCCAGTTCTTGTATGCATAAATAAATAAAATAGGGGCCTCCCTGGTGGTGCAGCGGTTAAGCGTGGAGCTGTCGGCAGCGGCGATGCGAGTTCGATGCCCGGCCGGGGAGAATCCCACATGGTGCAGCAGACTTCTCCTGCCTCACCCGCTGCTCCCCTCAGCAGTGTATTTCTGATCTGCCTGTTCTGCTCCCCGCTCTGTCTCTGGTGAACCCTCTCGCCGCCCCACACCTCTGATCTGTACCCCAGCTTGTATGTATAAATAAATAAATCTTTTAAAAATAAATAAATAAATAAAATAAATGTTAAAAAACATTTTAAAAATACACAAAGCAAAAACTGATAGAATTAAAAGGAGAGATAGACAAATCTACAATTATGACTGGAGATTACTCTGTGAAATCTCTGTAATCTTGACAAATTGAAATTTTTATCATTATAAAATATTACTTGCTTATTAGATTTTCAGAGATCTTATTCTCGAACATAAACTTAAGACTGTCCTTTAATCCCCTAAACAATTGAGTTATTTAAACAGAGATGGCAAAGAATGATAAAAGTTTGATTTTAGTTTCTCTTTCCCTAGGTCCTATTTCTTATTAGTTTCTTATTCTCAGAAAACACTATCTCCACCTAAAGCTCGGCAACATATGACTTAAGACACTCACATATCCGTTGCTTAAGATTTCCTAAAATAATCTGCTGCTACTGAAGACAATGAACTTCTGCAAAAGAAAAGAACCTTTTTCAGAGACCTTCTGGAGTTGAAGGAAACATTGGTGTCAACCTGTTACGGCAACTTTCCAGAGAAATCAGACGGCACTCAGAGAGGTGGAGAGAGAGATTTAATTGTCACACCAGCAGGCTCAGTGGGATAGCTCCCAAAAGTCTGAACCCCAAATAACAGGAATGGCAAGTTTTATACAGTTTGTATAAGGAAGCTTGCCTACCCCAACCATCATAGGCGTCGTTGTTTGGGAAGGGGGTCAAGGTAGCCATAGCTACTACTGTGGGCAAGCAGCACAACACAGGAACTTACGGCTCCAGCAAGCAGCAGAATCCAAGCAGCAGACTTAGCAACTTCCTGCTTCACACCTACTGCCCTCTTCTCCAAAAAGATGCTGTGTGCTCCCTATCCAGTACTGATGTCTCAAGAGGCAGTCCCTGAACCTTAACTAAGAAGGCTCTGAAAATACAATGCAACAGAAGTACCTGAACTGGGGACTGCTGGCCTCACAGTGGAGCTTTACCTGAAAATGGATGCTGATGACATTTCTCTAGGGAGAGAATTCAAGTCTTTTGTCAGATTCTCAATGACTGGAAGCCCTAAGGGCTAAAATGCTAAAAGGATAACTTGTCATTGGCTCAAACTGCTGAAAGCATTTTGCCTCTTAACCCTCTCAAGGACCCCAACTTACATTTCTAATGTTCTTATCTGCAATAGAAGGTTGTGTAAAAAAACATCAATGGGCCTCCCTGGTGGCAAGTGGTTAAGTCTCAGCACTATGAAGCTATTGGCAGCCACTGCAGCACGAATTCAATCCGGGGCAGGGAGCTTCCCATGTGGTCCAGCAGAACTCTCCTGTCTCGCCCACTGCTCTCCTCAGCAGTGTTATTTCAATAGATCCGCCTGTTCTGCTTCCCACTCTGTCTCTGGTGAATCCTGTCAGCCCCCCCACACCTCTGGCCTACACCCCAGTTCTTGTATGCTTAAGTAAATAAATCGTAAAAAAAGAAAAGCATCAATGTATTCATGGGCTTCTCTGAAGAAGTTCTAAGCAATGAACCCCACTTACAATCGCTCTTTCTCGGGTTCCGTTTACCAACATCTTGCAGAATAAACCTCTCAAGAAGCCCAGTTGGGAGAATGCTGTTTTAGAAAGTTCACTTGTTTTTTCATTCATTTCAAAGACATATCAAGCCCATACTACTACACAAATGCCATCTGCGGGGTGCTATGAAACTGCTCTCAGGACCAAACTCCTGGTCAGATGGAAGCCAGAGAGCAGATGTGCCTCCAGGGAGCAGGGAGAGCCTGTGAGAGGCAGTGAGATGACCGGCTGTGGACCTAGCCACACCCAGCGCTCTCCTCACAGGTAACTGGATCTTAGGAAAAAGCCAAATGCCTTTGCGTCTCAGTTTCCTCATCTGTGAAATGGGGATAAGCAGGTAACTACTAAGGTAAGTGATTTTTAGATACTTATAAGAGGAATATAGGGGAACCAAATAAGGGATGGGTGAGGTAGGGAGACAAAACTAGCAGGCAACGCTAAGTCAGAGACATTCAGCAGGGGAGGGAGAGGAAAAGGGATTAAAATAAGGGCTGGAAGAGCACAAGAGACTATGGTGACTGTTCACAGGTGATTTGGTAGTGGGAATTTTATGGGGACAATAGCTGAGAGGAAAAAGCAAATTATATAAAAATGAACAATAGTGTAAAAACTATAGAGGAAAAATAAATAGAAAAAATACATATTTTTTTCAGTCCTAAAGTTCCTATATGTTGATTGATCTGAACCCTCCTCCTTCTGCTCTTTGCCTTTTAAACTCCAAATTCACTTTGCTCCAGTTCCTGAGGCCTTCCTTCTGTGTTTTGAATAAATCAGATCCATTTCTTCAGTTAAGGCTTTTGGACTTGTTTTCTGTGGCATTTTGGCCTTATCTTTGCATCTCTGTTTTTCTCACCTACTCTTTCTTATGCTTGATTTCAACTCTATGTACATTCTCACCCCAGAGAATTTTCATGACCATTCGCCTCATATTCTCTCTTATCACCTTCTTTTAGTATTTTCTCAGCACCGTTACCTGATATTTCTCTAGTTTTTGTTGTTGTCGTTGCTTGTGTTTGATTTCTAGTCATTTCTCATTAGAACTTGTTCAGGTTGTAACTTCTAGACTCAGGACAGTGCCCAACAGAGGAAAGTGCACTGTAATAAATATATTTGTTAAGTGAATGAACCAAATGAAATTTAGTGACTCAAAAAGGGTGTAGACACAAGGGTGGTACTGTTTGAAAGCTCCTCAACGGTTATCCATTCCGGTTTTACACACTTATTATAACATCTGCATTTCAGAAGAAGGGCTGTGTGTTCATATTTGCATAACAAATAGGATGAAAAAGTAGTAAGTCTAGAACAATAGTCCCATATCAAAGTGACTACAGATTCCAAAGATGCAAAACAGACAAGCTCTCTCCCCACCCACCAGATTTACAAAAATTGCTTAGGCGATTTCCCCCCTGGCCAAATATGACAACTGTTAAAGGCAGGGAAGGTTACAGTTAGTTTAGGGTGATGCAGACTGACATTTCAGGGGGGAAGTTTACTTCTATCTGGCACGTGTGCATTCTAGATCAGACTCTGATGGACAGGTAAGATGCATTGGGTAAAAGGCAAATGGATGGACTGGGAAGGAAGCATTCTAGGTGGAGGGAGCACTAGAGAAGTGTAACAGGGTGGTCTCCAGGTAAAGGGGAGGTTCCCTGTTCCACCCAGGGAAGGGTGGAGGTGAGGAGAGAGGAGAAGAAGCTAGAAAGGAGACTGGAGAAGGAAAGAAGGATGGAGAGCAAGAAAGAGACTTGGAGTACGCATATGGGGCAGAGAGATATATGAAGAAGCTGCGCTCGCTTCTTGGTCTTGGACTGGTTGAAACAGATGTGGGTGAGAGACCCGTTGAAAGGTTAACAATGGCAGCTTTTATCTTGATTTTGCTCTTTTCCTTCCAGACTTGTCTGGCTCTTTCTGACCCTTTCCTATGGGTCCCACAAAAGGTGCTTTGGACTTGTGGCAGGTTTTCTGGCCTCAGTGGCCCTACTTTGGGCCAACCCTGTTTGGCTGGGCATGAGGGGATGGGTAATTTTGGGTGCTTGATTTGGAAACTATCTTTTCTTTGTTGCTCGCTAACTGTACTAAAGTTTCTTTCTATTAAAGGTCTTATGCACTAGAGTATGTTTTTTCTTGATGCGGCAGATGGCAGAGCCTATTTAGAGCGGGCAGGTTTGGAGGTTCTGGGGTACCCCCACTCTGCCCTGTGACAGAAGAACCCATCAGAGCCACACAAATCATCCCATATAAACCTTCAGTGTTGAATAACATTGCTCTGCATATGTACGAGCTTCATGCATGTCCTACCAGATTATTACCCATAAGCCTCTAAGCCATTTTGGAGCCTCTGATGGGTCCGGTGTGAAGAGAAGACCGTAGCAAAGATTCCATTTCCTCCTCTTATAAATGAGTGGTGGGAAATAAGACTAAAGCTGGAATGAAGAGTTTCAAATAACGAGGGCAAGCATCCAAGCCTTTAAAAAATCTCTAAGTAAGGGGCCTCCCCGGTGGCGCAGCGCTTAGCTGCGCTGTGGAGCTGTCGGCAGCAGCGACTCCAGTTCGACGCCCGGCCGGGGAGAATCCCACATGGTGCGGCAGACCTCTCCTGTCTCGCCTGCTGCTCCCCTCAGCAGTGTATTTCTGATCTGCCTGTTCTGCTCCCCTCTCTGTCTCTGGGGAACCCTCTCGCCGCCCCACACCTCTGGCCTGTACCCCAGCTTGTATGTATAAAAAAAAAATCTCTAAGTAAGGTGTTCGATGAACACATAGGAGTAAAGTAGTTGGGAGACAACTTGGAGAGGTCAGAGTGAAGAGGGTGCCTGGGTTTTTTTCTAACACTTTTGACCCATAGGATCCGAACTGGTCCGTGCCGCTTCAAAATAATAGCCCTGGTGTCTCCTGGCCTCATCATGAAATAGAAATTATGAAGGCACTGTATCTTTTAAAAAAAATCCCCTTTTGAAGCACTTCCTTAAAAACAGCTATTTAATGCAGTTCTGCCAGTGAGTCTTGACAGTTCTGTGTTAATGATTCTGGTATTAATGAAACATCGTTGTAAAGGGTTGAAGTGTCTTCCTGGTAAGTGTTCAGTTATGTTTCACAAAATAATCTTGTGATAAGTGTTAATTTTCTCATTTGGCCTAATGAGTTTTTTTTTTTTTCAATCTGACTGCTTATTCTGATACAAGAGATATTAAGCAATTAAAGTGAACAATAATGTTTTCTAGCTGTTTTCTAATGGGTTTGCTACTTTTATACTTATATACTTTTAAATAACGTTTTCAAGCTATATTCTGATGGGTTTCTCAAGCCATTTTGGGGGTTTGCTACTTTTAAGAGTTGTGATAAGTTTGTGGGGTATTTTTGTCAAAGACAATAATTTAAATTGTACAATGCTCCTGCATTTGCTTTCTCTTTACGAGTCAGGCATAATTGGAAGTCATTGATACAGCGTTAGAAATGCTTAAACTGGTAATTAATAGTCATTTGGTACTGTGTACATAGTCAAATCAGAAAGTAATTTATGAACTTTCTTATTTTTGCATTTTTGCTAAATTGTTCAACATCTCCCATATTGGAAAACTGTATTTTTTTCTTGCTGAGGTTTACTGAAATAGAATTGGAATATATCATTGTGTAAGTTTAAAGTACATAACACACCTTAAGGATTTGACATATGTCGCTAATACAAAATGATAACCACAATAGATAAATTAACACATCACCTCACATAGTGTCCATCTTAAAAGTGAATTCAAAACACAGAACAGAATTTGAATGTTTGATATTATGGATACGTATAATAGTGTTAGAGGCTATCATCCCATTTTCTTATGCAGCGTTAAATATTAAGAGTAAGCTCATTGTGTTCACAGGATAAATGTTAAGAACTTGTGGAAACAGACTTGCTTGGTGTGCTCAATAAGATGATAAAGCAACACCCATGAGCCCACCATGAGCTCTTGTTATGTGGGTGTTGTTTGTGTGTCTGTATATGTGCTATAGGATAGGGAGATAAAAAAAAATAGAACATTTAGTATGGGTCTGTGATAATTGCTTATTCAAAACAACCTAAATTACTTACATGGGTAAGAAAATAGTTACATAAATTTTGTAGATCAGGGCACTTGGGATTTTAGAGAGTTCACAGGTTGAGTAGAGAATGTTTTATTTATAATGTAAATCCACATTTCATGAGAGAAAAAGGGTGTCTTTCTCCAGCTCTCAGGCTTTATCACAGCAAAAAATATTTTAATCACTCCTATAAATTAAGAGTTAATATAAAAAGGATTTTGATTTTCAGAATTTTTAGGTACTTCAAATAACTTAGAAATGCTTGAAATATTTAAATATACTTTTGAACTTTTTCCATATTCTAAAGGGTAAGCATTTGGGTCCTTGACTCAACTATTTACATTTAAGTTTCATACTGGTAGAAAAGCGGTAAGAAATGTTTGTAGGAAGTCTAGTAGAAAAAAAAATTTATTTATCAAAGAGAATTCAGGTGTGTTTTTAGTTTATATAAAATATTGGAAAATATTTTGAGTAAGATCTTTTAACCCAGAGGCAAATTAGATTGTATTTAATTTTTAAAAAATTATTAATCTTTTTCAGAATTGCCAGTTTGTTAATGAAGCATGGTAAGTTGACATTTTAAAATCTTTACATGTCCATTTTGAAGATAAAATATTTGGATCAGATCAATAGGGGCATGAAATGGTTTGCAAAACAGTTCCAATTTTAGGTCTGAGAGGCATGCTTTTGACATTAAGAGCATTTTGTTTTTAAGTGAACAATTGAGATTCTGTTCACTTATGAATATTTCCCTGATCCAATTTTTCAAATCAGTCTCCTGTTATAAAACATCTTGCTAACATTTTATAAGATGATACTATAGTTTAGAATGAATATTGTTGTCTAAAGACTATTACAGAACAGTGGGTCTCAACTGGGGTCAGTTTTGTTCCCCACCGGGTATTTTTGGCAATGCTGAGACACTTTCGGTTGTCACAAATGTGGGAGTGCACTGGCTTTCATGGGTAGAAGACAGGAACTTTGCTAAACACAACTACAGTCACTATAAAGACTTAACCAACCTAAAATGCCAGTAGTGCCGTGCTTGAGAATCTCCTTTATGTCAGGAAGGTCAGGTTCATTCAGTAATGTCATAGCTCTCGATTTCTGCCATTATTCTAACAGGCTTGTGTTGAACAAGACAGACTGGGTCAAGCCTTTGAAGATGCTTTTGAAGTGCTGAAGCAACATTCAGGTGGAGATTTTCAGTACTCCCCAGGTAGAAACATCAACCCCCTTCTTCCTCTGGGGCCTCAAATAACTGCTCATATCCATGAAAGAATAATGGCCAGAACAGAGATCATTTACCCAATGCATTTAGGATTAATCCTAATAATGGTAAAAAGCACCTCAGGTTACTAACCTAAATAAATTTAAAATCAGGGAACCTAGAGAGTGACATCCCACCTAGGAATGCAAAGACATAATTGTCTGCTGGGAAATCTATCTGGTCAACAGTTATCTAATAGATAACTTGAGCTGTTCAGAAAAAGCTTTTCAATTCATTTTACAAACATTCCACCTGTTTAAGAGAGATTCCACTTGGAAGAGTAAGTATTCTTATTATCCTACAGGCTATAGATAGCAAGTCAGGATTGTTTATTGAGTTTATATTGTGTATTGCAGGCAATAGATGAGTTCATATAAGCATACACACACAAATGTACACTTTATTTAAGTGTCTTTCTGTTTTTAAATTAGATTACAAAAATTACCTGACTTTCATCAACCATTATTCTCACGTCAGAGGAAATTCCAGCTGTTATTCCATGTTACCTCCAGAGGAGCCCGTCTGTAATTGGAGAGCAGTAATAGTGAGTGACATATTTGTTTATTTACCAGATCATCCCTTAATAACAGGCAAGTTTCCTTCCTACTCACACCAACCTTCCACATGGCCTCTGCTGGCAGATACCCAGCTTAAATACATGCTCACTGACAGCCATCAGCAGGGGTCATCAGTGATGATGTCAAAAAGGAAACTGCCCCCAAACTTCCCTGGCACTGGCATTACCCACCATCTTGTATTAATTAGCCCGTTCTGTTTTTCCTACAGAGCTCAGAACTAGATGAAGGTATTCTGTGTCATTTCTTCAATCATTACTTTCAACTGTGCTATGTCAACTGTCCTTTCTCTGTCCCTGTAAATTGTTCCATCTGGGCTTCTCTCCTCAAGGCAGTTCTTCGAAAAGGGAGTTTTAGTGCCAGCTTTATCTCATTCACCTCTACTTTGAACAGCTGGGTAAAATACAGGAGGCCCAATATTTTTATTAGCTAAAAATGCCAACTTTACTTCTACTTCAACTCCCATCCCCAAGCATACAACACATAGCCTCTTAAGGTTGTGTATCTCTCGCGTGCTGGGCAACCTTCTTGTATGAAGTATGGAAAATGGTTCACACCCAACTCTTTCCACAGTGATAATTAACCCATGGAGACATTTGCCGTTTGTCCTGGCTGAAGCTTAGACTGCTTCCTCTTGTCCCTTTGCTTGACTCTGCCCTCAATTGGCTGCCATCTTTCTTTACCCTTTCTTGCCTAGATGGGGCATCTTACGCAAGAGTGGAAGTCCTTCCTCCTTTTTTTGTTAGCACCATAATTTTTATTAATGATTCTTTTGGCTCTTTCTTTCTCACTGGGCAGAGGAGAAAAGCAACCCCCTCTCTTTATAGGGAGGAAAATAAGGAACTCCTCATTAAGTCAGAGATTACCCTCTGTCCCTCAGTCTTCTCCTTAAGTGGATTTGATGCTAGTTTTGTCTTGGGGGTTAGCTGGCTGCAGTGGAGTGGGGTGCTTGTTAGAACTTAGATGCTCAGCATTCTTTTTAGCCTCTTTTATACTTTAACCAACTAGGGGGTTACACATTAAGTCCACTTAATGTCCCTTTGCGTTATTTCTGTAGAACAGTGCTGCAGATCTCTATTTTGAAGGAAATATTCATCAGTCTCTGCAGAACATCCCAGAAAACCAGCTGACACCACCTGCTGTGCTCCAGTCAAAGGGAGGGAAAGGTATGTATGTGACCCATCATTCCTTGTCTAGGGGAACAACAAATCTTCCGCAAAGCAGCTTTCATGGGGATATCATCTGAGTTTAGAATTGCATTTGCAAAAGAGTCTCTTTGCACTATTGATAATTTACTCTGAACCATTTCAAACTATTCTTTGCCAAGTCTTCTATTGCTTCATAGAGAAGTTGTAAAGTTGTCAAGTGTCACTTCACTCAGATTTGTATTCAAGGATAATCGTATATATTTTAAGTAGAGGAAGAGCTTTCCTCTATAAATTGTCTTCTCTGCTTCTGTAAAAATGAAGTTCCATGATTTGATACTTCATACATTTGATATTCTGATTTCATAAATTTAAAGATGATGATGACCTCACCAAACAGATGTGAAAGCAAGAGAGTAACCTGTTGGTTGAGGTGGGTGCCATCCACATTCTCATGCTCTGTTAAAAGTGAGTGTAGATTGGTGCAGAGTTTTGTAAGGCAGTTTGGCAATTCTTATCCTAATTTTAACTGTTCATATCTTCTGACTCTTTGGGACTATAAGAGTGATTGTAAGCTCTGGGCTAATTGTGTGAGCCTAGGGAAATGACTTAATTTTCTGTACCACAGTTCCCTCACTCAGTGAAAATTGTATGGATAGTGTGAGATTGCTATAGAAATGAAATGAGAAAATTCATGTAAGGCATTGTGGTCACAGACTGACACTATGGATATTTCTCAAAATACTGTGTGTGTGTGTGTGTGTACATGCATTAGAATGTTCATTGCAGTGTTCGTGATAGTAAAAAATTGGTAATTTGCCTACCATATTTGTTATTGGATAAGGTGAGATGTATAAAATGTATTTCATTCATGTTATAATGTAGTCTTTAAAATGCCTCCACTTTTCATATTGTATAATTACTAAAAATATTTATAGTAATGTTAAATAATATCATTTATGATTATAAATCTTATTTATAATTTTTATAATTTCTTTTTAATTTGTATAGTTTATTGTATATACAAAGCATAGGTAATTTATATAATTATAAGTTAAATTTATTTGTAATTATTAAAAATAACCTTCACTTTTGATTATTAATAAAAATTATTATTTTGGGGAAAATAAGTTTCGTTCCTGTAAAACAGCATACTGTATCCTAGAATCATAAAACTATAAATATGTGGTAATATTCTAATTGGACAAGTCACAAAGGTAAAATATGTATCACTGATTATTTGATATTGAACTAGGTAGTAATTTAATAATGAGACGAATACCTCTTCTTCTGTCCAGTTGTTTAGCTAGTCACCTATTTTTTTTTAAAGATTTTATTTTATTTAGACATACAAGCTGGGGTACAGGCCAGAGGCGTGGGGCGGCGAGAGGGTTCACCAGACACAGAGTGGGGAGCAGAACAGGCAGATCAGAAGTACACTGCTGAGGGGAGCAGCGGGTGAGGCAGGAGAGGTCTGCTGCACCATGTGGGATTCTCCCTGGCCAGGCGTCGAACTTGCGTCGCCGCTGCCAACAGCTCCACAGTGCAGCGCTCAACCGCTGCGCTACTGGGGAAGCCCTGGTCACCTATTTTTTATAACCAACTAACTACTGCTAACTCACTTCAGGGAGTGAAGCCAGTGTCTTTTCTTGGATGTTTTGTGTTGTGAAGCTTTGATTAGGGATATATCCACCATTTTCTATTTTTAGAGCTTAGTCTTCCATCTGAAAAGGGATACATTTGAAAAGAATGAAATTTCAAAGTCATGTGAGCTTTCATTTTTGGGGAGAAAATAGCACTAGCAAAGAACAGATAGCTATTCAAAGTCACAAAGGCATTCCTTACATATTGATGCAGAAAGAATGCTGAAATCCATTTTACTTTTTGTTTTAATGCTTTTAATTCCATAATTCAAAAATAATAATGTGCATTATTGAGAATTCAGACTTATCAATGAATCTAAAGAATAAGGGAAAGAGTTCCTTCCCAGAAGTGTAACAATTGTCAACAGTTTGGTATTTCATCTATCACTAATCTCTGTATTGTTCTGTGATTTCTTATTTATTTATATGCTATTCACAAGGAGAGGTACAAAATAATATGGTGCCTTTTCTGATTTTTAATTTTTTTTTTTTTACATACAAGCTGGGGTACAGGCCAGAGGCGTGGGGTGGCGAGAGGGCTCACCAGAGACAGAGTGGGGAGAAGAACAGGCAGATGAGAAGTACACTGCTGAGGGGAGCAGCGGGTGAGGCAGGAGAGGTCTGCCCCACCATGTGGGATTCTCCCCGGCCGGGTGTCGAACTTGCGTCGCCGCTGCCAACAGCTCCACAGCGCAGCGCTTAACCGCTGCCGGGGAGGCCCCTTTTCTGATTTTTAAATCACAGATTTGTGTATGCAAACAAACAAACAAACAAACATTTCCTAGAAATAACATAGGATAGACTGGAACTTTTCACTTTGTACTTGTTTGAATTTTGTACCATGAGCAAATAATACTTTTTTAAATATAGAAATTTAAATAATTTTTCAAAATTGAAAGCAACTTTTAAAAAGATGAGGATCTCTTATTATTGATTTAACACTGGATGAGAAGGCAGAGTTGTTTAAGGCTGTGACTTTAATTCATGCTGTGTTTTTGGTAAGTCCCTTTCATTTCTCAATTCATACACTCAAGATAATATAACCCAAAAGATAATCTTTGTAAAAACCTTTGAGGTTTCAGCATGAATAGTGATTGATGCAAGAGTATTACTCCTCAGAGACTGTTTAGAGCAGTTCGGGAATCCACTATTTTACTTTCTCAGGGGGGAAATGGAATTTGGCTGTGGAGTTTTTAGCTACTGGCAGATCTGGTGGGACACTGTATTTACTGGCCAATTAATTCAGAAGTCCCAAAATGGACTGTCACCTACATTCTTTATTAGACATAAAAAAATTCCAATCAATCAAACAAGCAAGACCTCCAACAAATCCTCTCCCAAATTTCCTGTCCAATTATTTTGTAATATGAGCTGTTTCTAAAGCGAGTAACTCTGACAGCATTTTTACTTCATAGCAATAAAACTATCAATGTCCATCGTCATTGCTCAGAAATGCTGCCAAAATGCCACGAAGCTATTTTGGCATTTTTCCACTCCAGTTTTTCTATTCATTTTTCAAGTCATTATGCAGATCCAGACTTAGCACTTTTGCCTAAGCATTTATTATTGATTTCGCTTATATTTGCACACTGTTTTTGCATTTTACAAAATGCATTCAGGACCCTTAAGGCATTTGACTTAACTCTTTCGAATAAAGCACCTTCCAGTGACTTGTCTGGAAATGACTTCTTTTTAAAACCACTAAACTTGGCAGTTCATTTTGCTCAGTTTTGTCATTCTGTAGAAAGGTTAACATATGACATAAAACTAGCAGATTTAACACAAGGAAGGAAAAAAAAAAGATTCACCACATGATAAATGGAGACTTGGGTAAGAGGCTCCATATGCTTCCCTTTTCCAGTGCAGGACAGTACAAAAATTTTGGCAACTTCTCCAATGGAGAAAAGTCCAGTTGAAACCTCAGTAAGTCAGATAGACCCTTGACTTTCAACTCCTAAGGAGAAGGTAAGTAGGGGTAACTTTTGTAACCTTTTTCTTTTTGTAGTTCCTCAACAAGCCCTTCCTGAGGATGTCCTTTGTGTTCAGCCCCCTCAGCAAGTGACCTTGCTTTTCTCCATTTTAGGCAGGAAGAAGCTCCGCCTGTTTGAATACCTGCACGAATCCCTGAGCAACCCCGAGATGGCGTCTTGTATTCAGTGGATAGATAAAACCAAAGGCATCTTTCAGTTTGTATCAAAAAACAAAGAAAAGCTTGCCCAACTTTGGGGGAAAAGAAAAGGCAACCGGAAGACCATGACTTACCAGAAAATGGCCAGAGCACTGAGGAATTATGGAAGAACTGGGGAAATCACCAAAATCCGGAGAAAGCTGACTTACCAATTTAGTGAGACCATTCTCCAAAGACTCTCCCCATCTTACTTCTTGGAAAAGGAGTTCTTTTACTCACCATATATTCAACCTGATCAAAACTATCTCAGTTTAAATACCTGGCATGCAAATTATAATTCTATACCTGCCAGTTACCCTGAGCTAAGTCATCCTATTTGCTAAACATACCCTTTCACGTCATGGCATCAGAAATCCTTACAAATTTCAGGATTTTTCTCGGAAAAACAAATAGGAAAAAAACAACTGACTGTTTTGTCAGCAAATAACTTTAAAATGATCAGATCCCATTTGAAAGTATAGACTAAATGTCCTTGCTATTATTATTGTCTATGCAATACTTTCTTCCCGATTAACAATGCCAGTAGAGATGGTTTCATTTATATATTGATTAAGACATTAGTTTCCTGTCATATACTTAAAACAATCTTTCTAATATAATTGATGTCTTTTAAGCAATAAAGCAAAAAAGGGATTGCTTAGGATAGTGTTCGTGCTAAAATACGTTCATGGCTTTAAAAGCTTCTGTGGCTATCCTGAATCTATATTTTCTCTGTACTTAAGACCTCGCAGTCCGGCGCTAAAGAAATGAGATGGTCTAAAGAAATGCCACAGACCTTAATGATAATAATACTCAGAGCTCACATTTCCCACAAATTATTTCCTTGGATTTCTCTCTCCCTGGGGTAGATTCAGGAGCTGGCATTGCTTGCTATCCTGTCACTCAGCCACAGGGAGGCGCTTTTGCGCTGTTTCTGGCACAAGTTTCCAGCATCATCTCTTGGTTCTTTGATGTAGCTTGCTGAAACCAGGCTGGAACAGTGGAGGGGAGAAAAGACTGTGATAAAGAATAAGCAGAACAGTAAACCCAGAGAAAGCCAGGATTTACAGAGCCTGCTTAAAAACGATGGCTTATTCTGCACTTTCTGCAAGGAATCCTGGGAAGAAATCCTTTGCTTCCTCCAACTTGGCAGGCCCATGCAGATGGAATCTGTGTTAAGAAGCAGAACTTCCTAGACTGCATGGGCCATTTTTCATCCAGGCCAAGATCCCCAGAGCCTTCCCTGTCAGATTTGCTGCGTTCATCTTTTTCTTTGTGTCCTCCTGATAATGTTCCCCAAGGACTTTTAGGAAAGGCTTGGGTAGACTCAGAGTTGACTATATGGAGGCAGACTTGATATTGACTCTCTCCACATGTCAGCTGGTTTTCTGTTACAGATAGAATGTACCTTCCCAAAGTTCCTATGTTGAAACCTAATCCTCAAGGGGATGGTATTTGGAGGTTTCTTTGAAAAGTCACTAGACTACCAGGGTGAATCCGTTGTGAATGGAATTAGTGCTTCAAAACAGACCACGGAGAACTTTCTTGCCCCTTTCACCATGTGAAGATACAATAAGACTGATAACCAGAGAGCTCTCACCACGGAATCTTTGCACATTGATCTTGGACTTCTGGCACCATTTTTTAGAGTTTTTTAATGGGGCATGAACATTTTGTAAAGCAATGCTATTGCACATTTAATGGACTTAGTACAAATATAACGGTTCACAGGGTTTATTGCTTACTATAACAGGGGGTGTTGGGGAAAATAAGCAGAAGATGTGACCGCTTAATTGACCCACAATTAGCTGGAACCCGGAGTAATTGGAGGCTTCCCATCCCCCCTCCCCTGGAAATGTGTGTTTTCAAAAGCTGTTTGCTAGATACAAGCTTGAATGTACATTGTGTTGAGCCCAATTGTATACGTGACTAAACACAGTTAAAGTCTGTAAAACTGAGATTTTGTGTGGGTGGTGGAGGTGAGATATAGCTAACTACTTGTCTTGATGCCAAAGGCAATGCAGCTTAAGTTCCCTTGTTCATTAAAACTGCTTCCTGACATCTGGAGTAGTCTGCTTCTTCTGTCTCTATCTGCTGCATCTGGGGCTAGTTTCAGGTTATATCTGGGTTTGGGTTGTCTCCATAGGTTGCCTGCCACAGCCCAAGCACTAGGTAGAGAGACCTTTTTGGCCTTTATGCGAGACCCTTTGTTGCCTGGCGTGTGGTGTCTGGCCTTCATCTTTTATCTAGTTGAGTGGCTCAGTTGCACTTTTCTAGTGAGCCGGAGGTCTTCGAAATAAACTCAGTTACAGTGCAATCTGTGGGCAGCGTCCCATGCTGGCGTCTCTCAGCCCAGGTGTTAAGCATTAAATCTCCTTCCAGGTTCTTCCTGTCAGCACTTTTCAAACTCCCAGGATCCTCTGGTCTCTGGTCCTGGCGCTTGTGTTCCTTCTGGCTGGTTTCTTTCCTCCCTTTGATTCTTCCTGTTACTGAGGTGTAAGTATCAAGCATGTTTTCCTTTTCTTCATCCCAGTCATTCCACGTTGGAAATAGGAAATATTCTACAGGCTAGTCCTGCTTAAAGACCTCACCTTCATGAAACTAAGGAAAAAGCCAAATGCGCGAAGTGGATGGCAACATTAATTTTATTTAAGGGTTTATTTTATTCATGCATACAAGAAAGGGTGTAGGCTAGAGGTGCGGGGGTTGAGAGGATTCACCAGAGACAGTGGGGAGCAGAACAGGCAGATCTACTGAAATACACTGCTGAGGGGAGCAGCAGGCAAGGCAGAAGAAGTCTACGCCATTTGGGAAGCTCCCTGGCTCGGGAGCGAACTTGTGCTTCAGTGTCTGGCGATAGCCTAATAGTGCTGAGACTTAATACCCTGCGGCTGGCCTCCCTGGTGGTGCAGCGGTTGAGCGCTGCGCTGTGGAGCTGTCGGCAGTGCGCAATGCGGGTTCGATGCCCAGCCAGGGAGAATCCCACATGGCGCCGCAGACCTCTCCTGCCTCGCCCGCTGCTCCCCTCAGCAGTGTGTTTCTGATCTGCCTGTTCTGCTCCCCACTCTGTCTCTGGTGAACCCTCTTGCCGACCCACGCCTCTGGCCTGTACCCCAGCTTGTATGCATAAATAAATAAATCTTTTAAAAAAAATACCCTGCGGCACCAGCAAAGCCTAACATTAATTTTAATAAATAAACTGAAAAGCAGCTAAAATAATTTCCTTCCTGTCTTCCTCCATCCCTCCCTCCTGCCCTGTACTGGGTAGAACATGGCACGGTCTGGGTAGCCAGCTCTAAGTGAAACAGCATAGTTCCTTCTGTCATGAAACTTCAGATCATTTTATAACTTTATAGATTCCAGTAAACCATTGTTTGCTTGGCTATTTATTGATGAGCAGTTGATGGAGTACACAGGTAGTTTGTCAAGCATATTCATGTGGTAACATTTCTAACCCTGACTGCAGATTAATGTATATAACCTCCAGATTTACATGTGGAATATTTCAGCACTCTCTGAGATTCTCAATTTATATCACTCCTCCTCGTCCTCCTCTTTCCCTCTTTGTACATGGCTAAAGATGATGGTGATTTTATAGCTTCCTAGGCATTTCACATCCATGAAGTAGGAATTGGGTGTTTGTACCAGGTACACCCCATGTTTCCTCTTCTCTCCTGGGGAAGGATGGAGGAAGTATCACATTTGGGGTGGAGACTCAGATAAGAAATATAAGAGACTGCAGAAGCAGCCCGCAGCATTCAGCATTCAGGATTTCAGCGTTTTCGGATATTCACGGTTCCGGCGTCAGCCGTTGCTGCCCCCACCAGCGGATCTTCCAGAAGGCTGTTGCAGACCTTTGAAGGACCCAGAGAGGCCTCCAACCTCAGAGAGGAAAAGTTGGGAGGCTTTGCAAGTAGCGCAGTGAAACTGTTCCCAGTTTTGCTGCTGTTATAGCCTAGCAGGGAAGGCGAAGACCCACCCTGAGCTGTGTGAGTGTGGCCGTTTGTCAGGCCGTTCATCCGCTGCAGCTGCTGTTTTGAGTGTTGCTTGTCTGGTGCTGTGCTGGGGCATCTCAGCAGCTCCAGTGAGCATCTCCTGTTATGTCTCCTGATGTCTTCTTGAATTTGACCCCGACCTATAGTCTGGGTGCTCCATGCTCCAGGTCCGCAGTGGTGGGAGGAAGCCATCTTGGGATCATTTGTGCTTAGGACTTTAAAACGCTGCTTGGGGTGAAGTAAATGGCCATTTTTAGCCTCAGTAACTCTTTGTTTTCCCTGGTTTGTTAAATAAATCTCATTATTGTTGTTCTCTGAACCTGAGTAGCCTTGCAATTGCACGCATGGGTGAAGAACTCAGACGGTGACGGGTAAACTATTTGGGCGGTGTCCTTGGCCAGTTTTAGTGCCCCTTGCTACCCTGTATCAAGATGACTGATATTGAAGGAATAATTCATTTGACAGTTCCAAAAGGGAATACATCATGCTCAGAGGGGCCATGTGGAGAAGCATTAGGGCCAATCACCAAGCAGATGAAGGGGGAACTAGAGGCAAAAGCTATATTGTTTCTTCAGGAAGAAATGGGTAAAGCAGGGCCTCCCTGGTGGTGCAGCGGTTAAGCACTGGGCTGTGGAGCTGTCAGCAGCAGCGATGAGAGTTCGACGCCCGGCCGGGGAGAATCCCACATGGTGCGGCAGACCTCTCCTGCCTCGCCCGCTGCTCCCCTCAGCAGTGTATTTCTTTTTTTTTTTTTTTTTTTTTT